>VZTR01020463.1:281749-297546 GCA_013400775.1 Chaetops frenatus
CGGCCCGCCCCAGCTCAGGCGCGTGGGATGCGCCGAGATTCCCAGGCGCTGGAGCCTTGTACGGGAGACCACCGGTGACCGATGGCTCCGTACATCAGGGTATCACTTTCCCCGGGTTCTGGGAGAATTTTCTCGCCGAGCCTTTAGCACGCGTTCCGTAAAATAAGGCAATGTTGTAATTCGGAAATTTACGAAGAGAACAGGTCTGCTTCGGCTTCTCTGTATTCTCCAGATGTCCTTGTGAAGTATGTTCCCTGAATGCTTTGTTTCCGACTGCTGGCAGCTGGAGACGCTTTTGTAGAGGTTTGGGTCGTACCCAGCTGGGTCTTAATAATACTGTGCGTATACATTCATCGAGGTCTTCCACCCTTTCTTAGGCAACGTATATATATTTATATGAGATTGGAGATACGGAACCCAATGGTGTTTCCACTGGTACTTCTTGAATTGGTACAGAATAATCAAGCTCATTCTCCCGAAACCTGCGCTTTACGCGCTTCCATGACAACTAGTACTTAAGGCTAAGCAAAATAAACATATGGACTGCATCTGTGTTTGGTTCAAGGTCCTGTACATGTTTACTGTGAGATTAAGTGTTTCTTCAGCCCTTGAATGCTCTATGGACTTGTAAACAGTTTATAATCTAAACTAAGGCACTGCTGTGAAGTGTGTTTTCATGTAGACTGCTGAGACCTTCAATCAGTGTTGTGTGTTGATAAACTACCTCATTCTTGTGTGGGAAGTGACCAGCAGCCACTCCACATTGGCTGTAGGTTTTAAAATTTTTTAAATAATCTTTTGAAGTGTGGACAGCATTGGCAAATCCATAAAAAACGTGTCTTGCCTCAAAAGTTCACCCCTGCTCTGCTTACTTAGAAATTCTTCTCAGGCTCTCCTTTCGTGATAACCCCCTGGCCTTTCAAGGTCTGACAAGGCATTCTTCTGCCTTTCTGACTCTGTTGTCTTTGAATTAGAGGTGGTTTGAGATAGCCATCAATTTTCCAGTCATTTCTCAGTTTTTGGGGAAACAGTTTGAGAGTTTAGGATTCTGTTCTCCAACCTGTTTGTACAGTGCATGCATATCTAAGTCTTCTTGCAGTTATATGTGTAACAGTCTGATTGGTAATACCACTTTACAGATGGAGAAAACACTTTAGGAAGATTTTGACCACGAATGGAAGTAGGATTCATAAATGTGCACCCATTTTTTTTTTTTTTTTTTTGTGGTGGCCAGATAAGCCTGCAGCATTTGGTAGAAGTTCAGAATAGAGAAATAGTTCTTTGTTTCCATGTTACCCCCCCTTCCTTTTGGAATTTAAATATTTGTGCGCTGTATCCGTTATTTTAGTATGTGAATGAAGTCTGTATAGTCAGCATTATTTAGAAGGTGAAATTCTCCACATATTTTGAAATCTGCTTTCCATGTAGCTCTTACTAGTGCCTGTGCTTTGCCTGGAATTGCAGCTGTTTTGGCATTGAGGTAGTAGCAACAAGTCAATTTCCAGGGGTTTTGTTTGTACAGAAAAGGGCTGGTAAAAAGTTGTAGCTTTTTTCGGTATGTTGCCAAAACCATAAGTAATCAAACGCCTGTAATTAACTTATTTATTAGAGTTGGCAGTATTTAAAGGAATGTATGGGACCTTAACAGACTGCATGCTAAAATGGCAAGGGTTTATGACACAGTGGTCAACAAAAGGTGGGAGAGGAAGGGAGGGACAGATGGCCACTCCCAACGTGACAGGCACAGTAATAAGTGAAACTTAGGTTTCTTTTTCTTTCATGGAAATACTGCTGTTTTCTACTGGTTCTTTTAACAGCTGTGATCTGCCAGTTGAGGGACAAAGGTGGAGAAAGCCAGTGTGGACTGTTCTTGGTAGGAAAGACTGGTTACAAGCAAGGTATTGAGAGACCTAGCTGATCCTGAGTTAAAGAGTTACTCTGCTGACATGATAAACATAATTTGTAGTAATTGTAGCATTTAGGATGACCTTTTGGAAGCTCTCTAGATGATACTGATCTTGTGACAAAGGTGGAGGTTACCTGGTCAGATGTAAACAAGGGAAAAAGAACTTTTGGTGTGGTGGGTTGGGGTTTTTTCTCCTTGATTGCCCTCTCTGTAGTGACATAATGCTAAAATTTGCTCAGATATAATCTAAGAAGTTAGCCACCCATGAATATGGTATGAAATTTGGCCTGGTTCCTCTGTGTGAAACCAACTTATATGTCCTTGAAGTTGACTAGAAATATTGTGTGCAAGATTTTTAACTGTGCTAGGGATGATCTCAATTCATATTTGCAAGAGAGGATGTAAACACAGCTGTCCTTTTTTTTTGGTGTGTTCTAATTTTTGCTGACTTATACTCCCTCGTTATTGACTCTTGAAGTCATTTGTCTTGAACTGTAGAGTGAGAATTGGCTTTCAAATGGATGAGACTGTGGGTATGATGACATTAGATGGCTTCACCATGTAACTTCAGCAGTGGCTCGACAATGAGAAGCACTGATTCTCTGGCACTGCCCTCAAGTCTAGGCTTGCCATGAAACTGCCATCAGCAAATTGGTCAGGGTTAAGTGTGATGCCCTTCTCTCCATCTGTGATCATGGCAAACTTCTTGTGGCATGTCTCAGTCTAAAGCCAAGTATTTTATGTAGCCTTGGGGATGGATGAAGGTACTTCTTGTTGGTTTTATGTTGGAGCAGAACAGTGCTTGAGTTACCTGTTCTGGATCCACTCTGCACGCCTCAGTGCTTTGCAGGAAAAGGAGTATCAGTCACTTTGGGGGAAGGGGTGGAAAAATCTGCCCTTTCTATGCTGGTTCTCTCCTCTTGGCCTTGGTTTATGTAGCAGTTGAACAGAGAAACTCGTATTTAAATACTTGTTTGGACATTGGAGACATTTTCGCCACTATATTCTATTGTAACAAATTAGGAGAATGATGATGAACTTTGGATGTGTTAGGGCAGTGCTGATTACATCTCTGCTAACAAGGTGTATTAGATCAATAGTTTACTTCAGAGATACAGCTTTTCTAATAAGCAGGGTGGATCCATTTTTATACTGAATTAGGGTCTGGACTAGTTTAAATTATTGTGTCTATGTCAGTACTGGTCACATCAGTGGGACTTTTCTCTGTAAGCATGTCTTAATTGAAGGGTTGTTTAGGTTTTATTTTCCTTTTTAACAAGAGGAAAATAGGAAAGATTGTAAATTGGATTTTAAATTGGATTTTCATAGCTGTTCTGCAAACTCACATTATCTTGCATCACTGCATTAATCTTCCAGGACAAGACCAAAAAAGGTACTTTTCTGCTTTAAAAGTATTTGATGGCTGATGAGCTTTCTCTGTAATTAAATTGTTTCATGTCGTGCACATAATGCCAAGCCCATATTTTGCTTCTGTGTGACCCTTGGTCAGGTGTTTCATCTTCCTTTTGTTCACCAACAGCAAAAAAAAGCATTTTATTTCTTCATATTCTTGCTTCCCTGGGCAGCCTGGTAGTTTGGCCTATTTGAAAGAATTCCTTCTCCAGAGGAGTGTGGTGTATTTATTTACACAGCAGCCTGCATCAGCTGAAGCAGAGGCATTTGGACAGAGCATGAACCCAGATCTCTACCATCATTTGGCCACTGTGCCCTGTATGGCAGTATTACTTTTATGGATGCAAAGACCTTGAACATGTCATAAACTTTATAAACAACTAAAAGACTCATGTTATCAGTGTATCTTGCATTCAGATGCAACAAATAGGTTTAAAAATGTCTCTTAACTGCTTTCTACTATACTGTGATAGTGTTTGCCAAACTCTTCTACTTGGAGACATTCTAGTAAGGAATTATTGTGTATGGTAATGGATGGCAGAGCAATGTATTCACTTGGAGCTTACAGGAAGAGAGACTGAGGCTGTGCTACAATGAGCTGGTGGCTACTGTGCTCCTTTTGCCTCTGTATATTTGTGTGTGTGAAGTAGAGATGAAGTTCTAAGTGACTTTGTTTAAAATGTTATTGTGACATCTTTGAATCCCAAGGGGAATAAGTTGTTCTTACCTAGCAAGAACTGTTTTTAGAAGTGAATTGTTTTGCAAATATATATATATATATATGCTTACAGCTGGGACAGTGCCTGTGTGAGAGATGCAGTAGGAGTTGTAAGTCCATGCTGTGTTGCCAAGGATGATTCAAATGTTTAAGCAGAAGAGAGCAGATGGAAATTGGCTGACTTCTGGTGATAAAAGGATCTGATGAAATACTACTTCTCCCCAGATATTTTTGTAAAAGGATTTGTCATTTAATTTCCACATTGGAAAGGCAAAAAGGAGAGGTTCTGAGCTCGGCTGGCTGATGTGACGTATCAGTGTCAGGTCTAATATAATTTTTAATACTGTGACAGTGTTCTAACTTGCAAGACTTTTCTGGAGCCTTGCTGGACAATACAATTAGTAGCTCACATTTGGAGGTACCATCCTGTCTTGCTCACAGCCTCCCACTTCAGAGAGTTGAGGAAGAGACTGCTTGAAAACCTGTTTATGCTTAAGATTTAGAAAAACTTTTGGCTAGTTGATCATCTGCCTGAACAAAGAATGGTCTATGTTTTAACCAACTTGACACTTTCAGCCCTTTTTGACTCAAGTAGCTGGGATTTTGCATGTCAGACTTCAGTAGAAAGCAGGTGCTTTCTGATACTTGAAATGCAGTGTTTATCAAAAAGGATGCAATTAGCATAATGGATAGGGGTGGGCAGCCTATCCATCAGCTTTCCATGATTGTTGGGACACACAGAGTGGGAGCTGGTCTCTTCTGCTCTGCTGTCATTTGTCAGTACACCAAATCTGCTCGGATGCTCTGAGCTGCTCCTTGGGTGTGCTTACTTCTCCCCACCAGTGCATTTCCACTTCAAGGAGCATGCAGATTTCTAGGGCTGAACTGGTGTTTGATTCCCCAGACTGACTCACAGTCTTTCTGTTTAATTCCCAGATGCTTTTCCCAGTCCCTCACTTCCTGCCTAATGCTTCTCTCCATCTCCAGCTCTTGCAGCAGGGCACTTTTGGCTCTGGAGACAGTGCCTGAGATGTTGCTTGGCGTAGCTTTGCCTTCTCTAATATTGCTTGGTCAAAGACTTTCCTTGAATGATGCTTTATTTCCTATACTGTGAGCAGTGTGGCCCATCCAGGCTGCTGAGCTGAGCTGGCTTTTGCCATTTTTGCCTTTGAAGCAGTGTTTGTATTTGACACATGGAATTCCAGGGTGGCCTGCTATTTCTCCTGAGATCTGTGTTTGTAGGAAACCCTGTTGGAAATGTTGCACAGGATCACAAGGTAGTAAGCAATCAGTGTCTAGACCACTTAGTAATTTTCTGTGTTATACCAGAGTCTGTATTGCTTACAGGGTTTTTGTTACTGTTCTTTGGTCCCACACTGAAAGGTGTAGAAGAAGTAGCACTTCTCCACATCAGTTTCTATATTTCCATCACTCTGCTGTCCAGTTATGCATCGTTGTAGGAATATATCATATTTCACAGAGGTTTGGACCCTTGATAGTTTCAATTAGATTCCTGCAGAACTAAAAAAGTTTCCACAAAATATGCTTTTTCAAACTAAATATGTCTTTGGAACTTAATTTGAGCATGTGTATTCTCATACAAGATTTCTTCTTGTAAATATTTGGCATAGTCAGAATCTACTTGCTTTTATCCTTCACAGTATCACACTTCATATGGCTTTTCCTGTCATAGACAGTTGTTGTCTCTGCCATTGATTTTGCTAAAGTATGATTATAAAATGTGTATAAAGAGCTGTGAGCATTTGACTGAAATCTTACTTTTCTTTTTCTTGTTGACCACTAATCATACTTCTGTTGTCTGATCAGTGTTGATATTCAGAAATTACATTTGCATTTTGACTTTTAATTTGGTGCTCAGGTGACCTCTGGTTCTAGAGGACTTCTTCCAAATCTTTCCATTTGTTTTCTTTCCAAAGGAAAGGTTGTATTTTCTGTGCTGGATTTGTGATTATTTTTTTCCTGAAGTTTCCAGGTAGGGGTGTTTGAATTTCTACAGCAGCAGTAATCTAGTTTCAGTTAGTACATTTTTAATGTTTTGGATTTTGCTATTCTTTCTTCATTGTCTGTCTTGTTCTTCCCCTCTGCTTTTTCCAGTATGTTATCAGCCAGAGTTATTGGGATCTTCTGTTGAGCATTGTTCATTTTCCTGGTAAAGTGCCTCCTTTGATAGCTTGTTGAAATCTGATCTATCTGCAGGTATTCAGTCAGAACAGTGAGAATTTAAAATTCCCTTTTTCTGAAGCTATTTCTTCTTTTCAGATTTAGCTTCTTTTCAAGAAGCTTCAGGACTGTTCCTTCTCAGTTCAAGCTGAGTTTACGGTGCCCATTTCAGTCCTCAATTGATTTCATTGACCAGATTCAGTTTGCAGTAATTTTTCTTAGGTTACCAGTGGCGATGCTTGGAAGTTTTTTTCTGTTTTGTTGGATTTTGATGGTGGGTTTTTTTCTTAATTTGCTTATACTTACTTGTTCTTCTCTCTTACACAGTTTATCTGAATCTTATGTTGGTGCAGGTACAGATTTAAATTTTCCAGTTGGATGAAATCTATTAAATTTGCTTACACTACTCTGACAGAATTGGATGCTTAAAAATAATTAGCTGTGAGTGAAGTTCAGTGACTTCTCTGCTGTTTTGGTCTGTGATACTTGATCATGCTTTTCCTAAGTGTTTTTTGCAAACATATGAGTAATTGTTTATATCACACCTAGAAGGCATTTGATTACTCCATCTTGTATTTTTCTCATTGTTTCTCCATAATTTCATATAGTCTAGTGTGATTGATATGTAGTATAATTTTTTTTTTTTTCAGTAGTGTTAGATAGTTTCTTTGGGGTTTTGTCTAAACACCAGTTTTCTCTGTGTTGTAAGTCTTCACATACTTGTAACTGTGGCACGTCCTGTCAGTGCTCATCTCTTTCTGTGAGCTTCAGCTTAGCAGAAGTTACAAAAAGTTGTAATAGCTGAAAGTCTAAACCCAACCAGATTTAGGTTCAGGTTAAGATACAGATTTTTTTACAGGGGTGATCATGAGTTGTTAGGACACCTTAAGAAGGACAGCTGATGCCTTTTAAATTAACATATTTGGAAGATAATCGATTCAATCACGATTGCTAAACTTGAAGGGCGGCTGAAAGCTTTGTTGTTTGTTGCTGCTTTAGCTCTTGGTAATCAAGCCAGGTATCACATTGGCCCTTCCCAAGCTTTTTCTTTAAATATTAGTGGTTAGGTTTTCAGTCTTCTCTCATTTGTGTTAAACAGCCTGAAGACAGAGAAAGTAACTACTGGTTTTGCTGCTTTTCTTGCCAAATGTCAGTAAAGTGGCAATTCTTGCTCAAAATCAGTTTCACTGAATGTGTTTGAAAACTCCTGTGCAAAGGGTGGCTGGACAAGTCAGTGCTTTATAGAACTGTGTTCATAGGAAGAGAGAGCAGCAAAGACAGACATTGGGGAAAGCTTAAGAAATCCTAATTTCTTAATTATTTAAGAAGTAGATATAATTATTAATTCCTTACTTAATTAAAGAATATTAATTGCCCTACGCTTAGAGGAAGAATTTGGTTTTCCTGATACCACATTAGATGTCCATATAAGCCACATGGGAAGACAGCTAGGAAATAAGTCTTTAGAGGTCATTTTACCTTCATTTATATGAATGAACACCTATTAAAAAGGTGTAGTCCTTCATAAAGTTTGTGGTGTTCACAATGAAGAGGTTATGTTCTTACTTTTGTTATTGCCAGTAGTGGAAGTTTAACACCCAGTTATTTTTGTGTGGTGTATAATATTTCCAACTTAGATAGACTTTCCTCTGAAATTAAATCAAGTAGAATCGACCCTGCCTTTTAAAAGGATTTGTCCATAGTATTACCCCTGGAGTTCAGGTTGTTGCTGTAGGTTGAGCTTTGACAGACGAGTAATGAGAAGATCTCATGCTGTAATAACAAATGAGAGAGCTAATCACATAAACTGCCTTGAGAAAGAATGGAAGAGTGATGATTCATTATCATTACTATGAAAAACAGCACCTTGTGCTGTATGCTTTATTTATGTGTTGTTAGGACTTACTGCTCAGGAACTAACACTTGAACTTCAGGAAGAGTTTATCCATTGTCCATTAAATCAATATAAAATGGAATGCTCGGGGTGTAAATATGGCTTAAATCAACCCTATTGATTGAAGCTTCCTTGAAAGTCAGCTGACACGTGCAGTCTGAATAGGTGCCATGGGTGTTTTCAGGTTTATGATGGGAGCTCATTATGTGTCCATCTTACTTCAGTGGAATGAGGAATCATCAGTGCGCTTTAGGTACTGAGGACCTTTTGAGCAGTATGTTTTTGATTCAGTGTTGGAATGTAACAGTGCCTGTTTTGAAAAGTTCTAGTTGCTAGTGACACATGTGACATTCCAAGTTTTCCTGGTTGCTGTGTTGGGCTCCTACACAAAAAGGCTGCTGACATGCATGAGGCTGTTTGAGTGATAGCTCATGAGCTTTACTCCAAGAGTCACAGTCTGACCTGTATTATATCCCAGCTCTTTTGCAGGGTATTATTTTGTATTTTCTCTGTGTGCTAAAAACGTGTACGCTCTTTGATTAGACATTTTTAGATAAAAATCTTCTAACAAAAGGTACTTTGAGGTATGGATTCACGTAGATCTGGAAGGAGGATGAGACAGGGCAGGGCTCTTCTCCCAGAAACCATGTGAATAACTTATGTTTGTACTCTGGCAGACTGGGGGAAGGGAGGGCACAGCAGTCAGTGGTACCAACTGCAGGGTGGTGTCCTTCAGCTCGAGGGGAGGTGTCTGTGTCTCTGAAGAATGGATGTGTCACAGGTCCCTGGTGTGTGCTGAAAGCACCTCTGCTCTGAGGTTAGAGGTGACTGGGAAGCATCACTGTCTGGTATCATCCCAAGCTTTTTGGTGGTGTTTGCTGTGCAGCAAAGCCGTGGCTGCTGGTAATTCTTAAGCTTTGAAGCGTCGTTATTTATTGTAATTCATTGGCTTCAGTGTTTTAATAAGATAATATATAATCCAGATCCTCACTCTTAAATGTGTATTCCAATTTACTTTGAACAGATAAAACACAAAAGCTCTCAAATATAATATTGCTGTGAGGGGGACTGTAGAAGAGTGCTAAAGACTACTCAATGTTTGTCTTTTTAAATGAAAACGTGGCTTTCTGTGGAAGACAATTAGTGTTTGCCATATGAAAATCCTTTGCTAGTAAAGAGTTTTTTTCATGTGTACAGTGCATAAACTTGCTTTTTCTTTAAAAACATCAGTAAGTGATGTTTTACAAAGACACTTGCAAATTATTATGAAAGATAAAAGAATAATCACTAGTTATATTTTAAACGAAAGAAAAGAAAGAGAGAGAAATATTCCTGCAGCAGAGATCTGTGCCATGAGTATTCAAATAGTCACAGATATTGTGACTTAAGACAGGTGTTTCTAGTCCATGTACTCTGAGGTGTGTGTGCTTTCAGTGGTAACTTAAAAATGTTAATTTTAAGGTTGATTCTACAGGTCATTGCTTGATTTCATTACTGCTTGTGGGTAGTTTGTAATCAGTCTGGATTGTAAGCCATCTGCAATACTGGTCTCCAGGGGGCAAGGACTGCAGTGGTGCTTGGAAGAATCTCAGCTGGCTGAAGCTATTGGCTTAGTTTTCAAACCAAGATGACCTACCTGTCTGAAAAATACCCTTTGGTGAGATAGGAATAATTTGTGAAGGGGCCTGTGTTATGGAGGAGGTCAGGCTTTATGTGGTCAGAATCCCTTCTAGCAAAAAAACCAGGTTGAAAATTGGTTGCTGTTGTAAGGATACAAGTAGAAAAAAATTAATTAATGAATAAAGACTACTAATCTGTACTTCCTGCAAGGATTATAGGTTCCCCCCTCCAGCTTACCACTAAATGTGAGCCACCACTGAATGTGGTCAGATAAGTCAAATGTAGTGTGATTTCTTCCTTCAGCACCAAGTGCATCGGGTAACTGAACCCCTTTTCCAGTAATTCCCTCTAGTGCATTGTATGTCCTTCCAGTAACATGAAGCAAGAGCAATTGCCCAGGCCCTCAGCCAGTTGTGGCTTTGTATTCCCTGGTTCCAGATATTACATATCATTATTTCTCCTCTGCTAATGTCTGTGTTTTACAGAAAAGAAAGAGAATACTGATCAATTTTCTGCACCTTTGCTTTAGAATTCGAGTTTGTAAAAGAGGAACCTGACTTTATTAAAAAGTTGTATCAAGGAAAGTGAAGTCATTGTCCTCCTCTTTTCCCCTCCTGCCCCCATGTAGGTATGGTTGCTCTAAAAATTTGGCACATGTGTGTGATGAAACTGTTTGTACATATCTGGCTACTTGTACTTGAGTGCCTTCAGGACTGGGGCTCCCACCAATTAGCCAGATGCTAATCCTACAATTTATACCATGTGCTTCAAACCTTCTCTCGTGAAAACCTCTTGCTTCAACAAGGGCTTGCAGATTTAGTATTCTTAGATTGGAAATTTTTCCCCTTATTTCATTATGCACACCCTGATGAAATAATGGGAAAAAAATTGCAATCGGCATAGTCATGTGATTTGATGCCTGGGTAATTCACTGGCTCTTGCCCAAGGGCCAGTCTAATCGAAGGAATATGATTCTTTGTTGCCTCTTCTGTTTCTATAGAAACTCAGTTACTTAATCGCATCTGAAAAGATACTTGCTACATGAAGAATTAATGAACAAATGAACACTATTAAAATGCTCTTAATTTATTTTTTTTTTAATTTTCATTTCTAGTTCATGCAGAAAATCCTCGAAACAGATTATCAGTATGAACTGCTGTGATTTCATTCTGGTTGCATCACATGTCTGCATTGCAAAAAACCCCAACCCAACAACAAACACCCAAACCCAAAACATCCAACACTGACCTACCAAAACAAAAAGGAACAGTTGATGAAGGAGAGCCAACAGGCATAGCTGCACAATTGCACACATTTTCATGTTATAAAAACACTTTTTTTTTTTTTTAAATATCACACCTATCGTCTGTCAAAATATTACTGATAAACTGTCAGTTGCAATTATCTTGATAAGCTCAGATGTGAATTTCTGTGTGACCTTCTGGAATTCTGTCAATTTTCTTCCTTTAGCCTCACCACATGGTTATTTTTTCAACCTATTTAATGAAAAGCCCCTGACCAACTCCTACTTACTGCACCATTGGAAAGTATTCTTTGCTTTCTTTTCCTTTCCTATTTCGCATCGGTTGTTTCAGTCACTGCTGGTTTCTCTCTTTTGTTGGTGGTTTCTTTTCATAGTGCTCTCCACAATTCTTAAATACATTGCTCAGTCTTACAGTGCTCGGTGGCAGAGGGGGATGTTCCTCTCCTGTCTGCCATGTCCAGGGGAGGAGAAGGTAGGATGGGAAGTTCCTTTGAACCTTGCTGTGCAAGTCAGTAGGTTTGTTCTGAATTCCTCATCTTACCTGTACATCCCAGTTTTTGCAATGCTCCAAGAACCAGGGGCAGAATTGTTTGGTAGGACCACCCACGTGTCAATGAACTTGGAAATACGGCAGGAGCAAAGAAACAAGCATATTTTTAAAGAATACAGGGAATGAACAGCATTCCTGTATCTGAGAGAAGATTGCATTTGGCCAGCATACAACTTTATTTAGATATTACATCATGCCTATTGCATATTTATTACTGTCAGTAGTCATGTGAAGCTGAAAAGCACAAAGAAAAGCTTCCTGCTGTATTTGCAGCAAACTCAGATGATGAACAAAGTGTAGTGTCTGGCTTGGTCCCCACTCCAGTTTGAGCAGTACTGGCAGCTTTAAGTGTTTGAGGATTTTGCCCTTGGTTGAAGTGATATGTTCTTTCTGGGCCAGGGCCATACTGCGTTTGTGAAGCTCAGATTGAGAGAAAAAAAAATTAAATGAAAGGTACATTTTAACCTACTTCATTCTCCTGAGTTTGGAAGGAGCCAGGGTGTATCTAGAAGGGCTGATGGAGAGCTGTTCAGAGGCAGCTTGTCAGTGTACAACCAGTAATCAAAATATGTGAGAGATGAGGGGCAGCTAAAGCTGGTGAGACCAATGTACCCTGGGATATTTTGCATTCACATTTTGTGTTTGTATCCTATAATTGTCAGATAGCTTTGTAGCACTCCTTACTAATGGCCTGATGTTGTGCCCAGACTTGTTTCTCATGTATTGCAGAATTCTTGGATTAAGAAGTGGTGCATGTTAATTCACTGAGCAGAAAGAGATTACAGTTGATCCGACCTGCAAAGGTCTGTATGAAACAAAATACAAATAAAAGGGATAGAATGGGGAAAATACAAAATTACTGATAGGTAGGGTATTTCTTAGTATCAGTTTCAGTTCAGATCTACTGAGGTGGAAAAACGGTACTGCTTTTATATCTTTATGATGCACAGCACAAATCTGAAAGAAGAACAGCAAGGGAAGCAGTGTTGTGTATACCAGTTATGGGAGAGCAAAATGAGGAACTAATAAAACTATGACAGTAAAAGATGAAAACATGAGACTTGAAAGGAGAACTTTAAACAGGAGTGTTTTGAAACATTTTTGGTGCATGCAGTTTATTTCAATTTTTAAAAAAAACCACCCTAATTTCTACCTCAATAAATATTTTCACCAAAAAAAATCTCTGAAAGTTCATCCATTTGTTGTTTATATATTTCAGGGGTTTTTTTCAAACAATTGAAACAATTTGCTGAGAAGTTCAATATGAAAATTTAAATCTGACATCTCTGCAGGGGAGATGAAAATTATTTGTGGAGATGAAAAGGAGGAAAATTTTTACATAGTTTAAAAATATGTCCTTCTTGCAGAGAGTTTGGGAGATTAGAGTTTTGTTTTATATGTAATTTGTTATAAAAGTAGGATCTAGAATTTGTGTAAATATAGTTAGGAATTACTGGTGGCTTTTTTTATGCAACTGTTGGTGGGTCCCTCAGTAGCAAAGAATTTTCTTTTCAAAGCTACTTCTGGAAAACAGTATGGCTTTGTCTTTCCTCAGTATCCTTTCATCTGAAAAACAGCTTGACTCTTAAGGCATTTTGATCCTTCCTACCTAAATAATCAGACTGTTAAGTAGCACAATTATTTTTGCTGGAAGTCTTTAGTTTTACCTAGCTGACATTCAAGTTTTGAACCCTTATAGGGTGTATTGTCTGGGATTTCTTGTTGGTGTTGGAGGAGGGTTTGTAGTTGGTAGGTTTTTTACTGCTCAGGGCTCCAGCAGCATATGAAACACAGCAAAGAACTAAATAACTTTGAAACGTGATTTTTTAACACAACTGCCTTCTGCTTTGCTTCAGTTTGCCTGTTGGTATGCTGGCATTGATGTACATTAAAGAGTTGAAGTCTTGTTTAAATTGAAGATGTTTCCTTGTTAAATCACTTTTCTTCTTTGCAACATGAGACAACAAGTGTGAGGATGAATATGTAGATCTGCATTTTGCTGTGGTGGGTGAAATGGAATGGGGAGGGGCTGCAGAGCCCTCTCCTGTTGCAGTCTTGAATTTTCCATCACTGTGTGTTCATCAGAACTTCCTCTGCCACAGGTCTCCTTGTGGGTACTCTTGATGTCGTGTTGGACTCCAGTGCCAGAGTGGCACCGTATCGGATCCTCTACCAAGCACCAGACTCCTTGGTCTACTGGACCATTGCCTGTGGTAAGGACAATACACTGACATGTGGATTTCTATTCTTCCTGGATACTGTGTCATAGAACTAAGAGAGCATCCTTCCTGCTGAGCACAGTCATCTCAGGACAAATAAATGGGTCAGGTTGAAAACCTGCTGTAGTTATAAAATTCAGTGGCACCAGAGTTTCTGATAGTCAGACCTTGAGTGCCAGCATGGGGGTGTGTCTCATGCACAATGACTGAATGAAACCTCAAATGGCCATGGAGCAGGGACAAAACATCTGTTATTTCCCACTGTTCCTCTCCCAAAGCTGTTCCCAGACCTGTAGTACCCATTCCTCCTTCTTGTACGCTCTTCTCCATACCCAGGGCTCACTCCTACAGCACTTCTAAAGTGCAGTGTTCCTGGGTGATGGGATGTTTCTAAACAGGATGGTGGGAGGAGTACCTGGATTACAGCACCCCAGTTACCCAGAGAGGGCACTCAGCTTCCCTTGCAACAGTAACCAGGAAGAAAGTTCAGTATTCATGCACTCACATGAATACTGAATAGCAAACAGTGAGACATTTCCTGTCTCCTCCAGGATAAATACCCTCTAGATCCCAGGGATGCCCCACCTCCTGGATGTTTATTTCAGACAGTGTGTGGTCTTTCTAAATATGATGTACTTAGAATTCAGCAAGATGATAGCTAGGTTAAAGTTAAATACAGAAGTGTATGTTCTTACATAGATGCAACAGCTTTTGAAAGTTTTGGTCTTTAATGCTCCAACTTGGACAGATCTAGCAGTAAGACCAATCCTTTTGTCATTATAGTAGTGAAAACAATTGAGTTGATATTTTTGTACATTAAAAGGAATTTTGCATGTATCAGATCCTGTACTAAATGCTTATTTCTGTGGTCAGGTCTCTGGTTTTGTCTGCTGTCTCTGAAAATAATGTCTGGAGTTAAATGCAGAAGATCCAGGTCATTTAGCTTTGATTGGCCAAGCTTGCCAGGTCAGATCATAGGTTTAGTATAGCTTTATATAGTATTGCTTTTCAGTCTTAGCAAATGGAAACTTTTCAGTGCAGCTCCTCCAGCTCATAAGTTTCACTGGCAACAGAGTTGTTGGCAACAGCCAAAACTCTGTTCATTTGAAAGAGAATTGAGAAGAGAGAACAAATGAGAAGTGGACACATGCCTATCATCTCTTTGATGGCCTGGTAACCTCCAGCACTCCCAGTGCTGCCTGACATTCAAAAATACTGGTTGATGATGCTATAGGCTTCTTCTGGACTAACTGTGCCACTTCATAAGTGCCCATTCTCCCAATAAAACTTGACATTTAGATTACTTGGATGACTTTTCCTCCAGACAAATACCCTCTTAGGAAGGGAAGAGAAGGAGGAACAGATGAAGGTTTGCTATAGATCTAATAATTTTAGTTCAAATCAGGCTCTATTCTTAGGAGCATTTGATTTCTGTGTCTGACAAAGGTGGTATCAAAGCTATGTCACCTTCTGAATCCAACAGGATTTTTTTCTAATAGCTTTTGTTAGCATAAGTATTTCTTACTATTTGTGGTACTATCAGACCTGAAAGAAGGCATCAGTTCAACCAACCTTTTCCCCCTCTACTCCTGTTAGTGCCAACTCCCTGAAGATTTAAAAATTCATATAACATAATTTACCTTTAGTGTCAGCTAATGCTAAAATCAGATATTAACAAAGTTGTCAATATTATGAAGGTTGTTTCCAAATCTGCATTTAACAGCATATGTTTTACTGTCATCTACTCTGCTGTGACCACAAGTAATGCATGTCAGCTTTCCATGGATCTCAGAAGAGAAAGAAGGATAAATATACTTGCCTAAAAATAAATAAAAATAAAAATATTAATTTTAATCCAGGTNCATCCCATAAACTTGAAAGGGGGCAGCTGAGGACACAGGTTTTCTTGCTATTTGCAGACTCCCTTCCAAAGAAAAGAGCAGATCACAAAGCTCTCAACAGAATAGTGTTTCTTCAAAGACCCTTTTACTGTGCATATATTCAGAAATTATTTTTAAAACTTTAGAAATAG
>VZTR01020463.1:313286-349500 GCA_013400775.1 Chaetops frenatus
ACTTAAAATCATTGGTATTAAGAAGCCTGATTCGTGTCTGACTGTTAAGACTTCTAGATACAACATGAGTTAAGTGCAAGCAGTTCTAACAGATACCATCATTAATTATTTAATAACACATGTTAATAACACTAAGTAATAGCTATAACATTTGTTAAGATTATTTAACAGAGGAGCAGTAGAAAGACTTCAGTTCTGGTCCCTAAAGCTGTCACAGTAATTAATAACCTTGAGATTTGGTCCAGCTACAGTGAGAATTCAGGCACATCATTAGTGCTGTGGGAGGTGTTTTGGCTGCACCAGACCCAGATTCCCCAGGGGCACCTATGGCAGAATGTCAGTATCAGTGTAACACAGGGATGCTTGCAGACCTGAGTCAGGCCTTGCTTAGGAAAAAAAAATATTGATTTCTTAAAAAAAATCTGCTGCACAAAACCAACCAACCAACCCAAAAAACCTACCAAAAGCCCCAGTGAAACAACAACTACAAAACTAAAGAAAGACTTCACACTTTTTTTTGATTTGAGGCTTTCTAAAGCCTTTCTCTGAGCACTGGGAAACACTGCTGTTTTTACAGGGAAGTACTTGAACACTTTGGGATCTGCAGGGAGAGATGTAACTAATTTCCTAACCACTTACCTGCCCAGGTACAGTGCTAGATATTGAATAATTATATTTCCCTTTCTTTTAGGCTATGAATATAGTCACTTCAGTGCTCCTCCTTTATGCAAAAGAGGAGGAAGCTTTCTGGCTGCTGGTGGCTCTGTGTGAGCGTATGTTGCCTGACTACTACAACACAAGAGTTGTTGGTATGCTATGGGGGACATTTTTTGAAATGACACTACAAAAAAGAACCAAATTAACTGGTGGTATTTGTACTGAAATATATGGGTAGATGCATCTGTGTGTGCTAGTGACAAGATAGCTTGCTCAGGAGAATAAAGGCAATTTCCTAAAGTTCCTGAGATTCCACTGTTTAATAGTTATCACTTAATAGTTTATCACTTATTATCAGATGGCATTCTAAAGTGGGCTTAAGCAAAGCAGATTTTTAAGAAGAGATGGGAGGCTAAAATTTGTGTTTTAGATGATCCAGTTAGCTGATTTGGGTAAGGTGGAAGCAGGAGCTTTAGCAGTTTGCAGTAGAAGTCTTTTTGCCTGTACCTCTGATTTTAAAGGGCACAAGTATAAGAAAGCTGTTGTTGTCAGATGAGCTTCCTTGTGTTTATGGAAGTGAGTGACTTTGATTTGTCATGGAATCTGTTTTTACTGTATCTCACAAATACTTGAGATACTCAGCCTTAGAAACTATTCTTCCTGGCCTGGTTAAAACACTGATGTTATGGCACAGGAATGTATAACATGGGGTTCTCTTCAAGGAAATCTAAACCTTCACAGTCACCCCGGCCTCATTCAACAGGTGATGCTGAGATCTTACTCCAGTTAGTAATGGTAATACCAAGCTACTATTTAACTTCTGGTGGTGCTAAACCAAATTAATCCTATTTTATTTATTATGGAGTGCATAATTAAAACAGGAAAAAACCATATTATAGTTCAGTTTGTATGTATAGCTCCGTAGTGTAATGGAATCTGTTACTTGAAAGTGAGAAAATGTGCATAAGCACCATGCAAAATATTCTTAGGCTTTTTATTTATATACACAAAATACATAGATTTTTCTTTCCCTCCCCTAAATGGCAATGGCTCCTGAATTAATTGAACCTTATTTATCTTCACCAGGAGCACTGGTGGATCAGGGTGTCTTTGAAGAGTTGGCTCGTGACTACATTCCACAGCTTTATGACTGCATGCAGGACTTGGGTGTCATCTCCACCATCTCCCTGTCCTGGTTCCTCACTCTTTTCCTCAGTGTAATGCCATTTGAAAGTGCAGTGGTAGTTGTGGACTGTTTCTTCTGTGAAGGAATAAAGGTGATATTTCAGTTGGCACTCGCAGTCCTCGAAGCCAATGTAGACAAGCTGCTTAACTGTAAAGATGATGGAGAAGCCATGACAGTCTTGGGAAGGTATTTATTATAGAAAATTACGTATATTCATGTTTTGGTTTTTGGGTTGTTTTTTTTTTTTTTTTGCTTGCTTTTCAGATTTCTATTCTATGTTGAAATACTAAATTTAAACCAGTACCATCTATGTAAGTCTTTTTCATGCTTGTTGTCCCCTTTCATCTGCATAAAGTACTCCTTATATTATTTTAAAATAATTCTAAGTGACCAACAAGATATAAATTCTTCTTTCAAGACATTCAAATAAGCTTCCCAAACCCGGTTATAGAAATTTAACTTGATTCATTATTTTAGTGATTTACATGGGTTTTGTTAGTTCAGCCTGCTACCTTTTAAATGTTACTGAGAAAAAGCCTTGATGTCAAGGGGAATTGTTTTGGGAATAGACTAAGTAGAACTCAGAAGAATTAGGTAGGATTTTGAACAAATAGATCTCAGTGAAACAGGATGATGATAGATAGAGTGGCTTGAGTAATTTAATCAGAACTAATGCTGCTGAGTGTACCCTCTGATTTCCTTGAACTTGGGAGTGGTGTTTAGTTTTCAAGATGCTGCTGGAACTTTGGAATTTTTTTTCCTTATAAATTTCGGTAGTATAACCTTAACCCTTCCTAGAGAGTGGCTTGATCACTTTTACATGTAATAATCAATATGTAACCCATAGGCTGTTAACCCTCAGAAGGGAGGACACACAAATTTATCTTGGGTTTCTCATTTCTTTATTTTTTTTTCCCCACCAGATATTTGGACAGTGTAACTAATAAGGACAGCACTCTTCCTCCCATTCCTCATCTTCACTCCCTGCTCAGTGATGATGTAGAGCCTTATCCTGAGGTGGATATCTTCAGGCTAATCAGGTCTTCCTATGAGGTAGGATAAGGTTTCTTAACAGGAACTTGCCAATGCACACAACTTCTGCTTCACAAAGGAATTTGATACTCTGTATTTTGGCTTTGCTTGAAACAGAAAGAACGTAAAAGACATGCAGACTTATCTGAGAAGGCTGAAATGGAGCAAGGAAGAGGAGTTAGACTTTCTTCTTCTTTTAACCGACTTTTAATTGGAGCTGTTTCATAGAGAAGTCTTGAGGCCTCAAAGGAGAGCGGCTCACAACCAAAAAGTGATTTACAAACATAAGGCTGACCTTTTAACTTGAAAAGAGTTAATTCTCATTTAAGCTTTTTTATGCTTTTCCAAACTGAAATAGTGAAATCTGTATGATTTCAGAAGGCCTTTCTATTATCAGTGGAACTTTGTTTCTTTTTGCCTTTCGTTTTCTTAACAAGTGCTGATTGTGACCACAGGCCATTATATTCTCTACTATCACCAGAGCTAAAAAGAAATTCAAGTGAAAGGGGCTGGTAATAACTAATATCTATAAAAGGACAGGACAAAGCCTGCAAAACCAACTAAAATTTGCAGACTGGTTTCATTGTCCTTAAACTTAAAAAAAAAAAAAAAAAAGCTAAAATAAAATTTAAGAAGTTAAAATACCTCTGATGATTACACTGACCCATTTTTAGTAAAAATTAAGGGAAAACTGTAAAGATTTTTTTTCTCCTTAATTTCCATTTTTCCCTTCCATTGACATGCAGAGTAAATGAGTAATTTTAGTTTTCAGGAAGTCGATTTATACTTAGCAATAGCACAGCTTTCTCAAAGGCACTTCCCATGCCCCTAATTCCCCCTTGCTTTAACATAGCACATTTATAAGGAAGTAGGTAGTCCTTAGTGTACTCTGTGCTGAAAGGAAAAGTGCATCAGGGTTTTAATATCCTCTTTCTGTTGTGATTATGAGATGTTCCAGGACAAGCTGAAATAAAACCCTGCAGGAGGACTTAGGAAACAATATATTCACAGAGATTTGCCAAGCAAGGAGTTTCTAACTACTGAGTTTACAGTTTGAAATGAGAGAGTCTGAAATGGAGTAAAGACCTTTCAAATTAAAATAAGTTATTGGGAAAAATAAAATCTAGTGATGTATTCCTAAAGTCTTTGTAATTTTGTAATGTGTTAGAAAAGTGCGTTAACAGCAGTTTCATTTGTGGTACATCATGTAATTAAATTATTTTCTCTAATACACTAAAGGCAAGATAAATATTCTTAATATTAATACACAGCAAATCATGTACTACTTTTTCTCTTTCAAGAAATTCGGAAGTATCCGGGCAGATTTAATTGAACAAATGAGGTTCAAACAAAGACTGAAAGTCATCCAAACCCTCGAAGATACTACAAAGCGCAATGTGGTGAGTACAGAAATAACATTCTTTGCAAATAATAAGTTCAGTCAGTTTCTGAAGTGTAACTTAGCTTTTCAGTGAGACATGGATTTCAAATCTGTAACTGTTAATGTTGTGTTTCTAAAGGTACGGACTATTGTGACAGAGACTTCTTTTACTATCGATGAACTGGAGGAACTATATGCGCTTTTCAAGGTAAAGCTAAGTAGAGAGAGACCACGTGCCTCCAGGAAGTGTAAATGTTCATTTTTGATGTGGGACGCTGTCTTTTCTAAGCACCAGGTCAAGTCTGTCAGTTATTATTTGGTATCTTGATACAAACTTGAATTAGCTGCTGTATTATTGATACACAAAAATAACCAAAAACCTCAAGCAGTTTTTAAAACATCGGGAAAGGTTTAATTCACTAATTGGTTTGTCCATGGAAAAAAAGGTATATACCAATGAAAACTATTAAATGAAAAAGTGGAGAGAGGCTTTTGATCAGCCATTAGAAACTAAACATGTGTGTCTCTCTACCTGACCCAGGTTGTGGAATTTATCACAATTATTCTGTTATCTCAGATAGTTAATACTTTGGTATTGAAATAGCTGATTTTTGCCACTGTTAATGCTTTAATGGAATATGTGGGAATTAAATGCCACAAAGTGATGTGTCTTTGTAAGTTGGCTGTACAGCAGTTCCATTGGATCCACTAGTTTAAAGGTGAGTATTTAAATGTGTTAGCTTCACCCTCATGTACAATGTCTTAAAATGAATTACTATTTTTTTGTTATACTGAGATTTCTTTTTTAATACCATGAAGAATTTATTTCCTTTTAATTTCCCATCTATAATGACAAGTCCAATTTGTCCAAATCCTACAGTGCCTTCTTTTATTCTTCCATGAAATCAGTGAGACCAAGTCAAACAATCCTCCCTGGCTGATTGCTATGCAGTGCTGGGATCTTTTTCTCTAAGCTTCTGAATTGTTTTGAATTAGATTTTGCCAAAATCAGCTCCAGAACCTCCACTGACTTCAGTAAGACTGAAAGAATAGTACATTATTCAGTATTTTTGAGAATCTGCAAAAAATATTTCAATGAACAGCTATTTTCGTATGATTAAAGATTAAATAAAGATTTCATGAGACTTCTGACTTGACTGTGTGATGAGGGTGTGCAGAGGGTGACTAAGCACAACAAGCCTGTGAAGTCACAGCTCTGGCCAAAACAGATATTTGATGTTTCATTTGTCTGGGAGGCAGAAAAGGTTTTGCTTTATCTTCTTTTTTTTTTGATAGAGGGATGCTTTTTTTATGCTGGTTAGAGGAGAAACCCCTTCCAGAAGTGGAAAGGCTGCGTAAAATGAAACGCATCTGTTATCTTGCATTGTTTTAAGAATGCATGTGGAAGAGTTGTTTGGAATTTTTTTTATCATGGGCAGCGATGAATTTTTTTTTTTTAATAGAGCTGCTGACAATCTCATGGTGTTTACCTTCTGTTCAGGCAGAACACCTGACCAGCTGCTACTGGGGAGGAAACAGCAACGCCACGGAGCGGCACGACCCCAGCCTGCCTTACCTGGAGCAGTACCGCATTGACTTCGAGCAGTTCAAGGGCATGTTCGCCCTCCTCTTCCCCTGGGCATGTGGAACTCACTCAGATGTATTGGCTGCCCGCTTGTTCAGGCTTCTGGATGAAAATGGAGATCTGCTCATCAACTTCCGTGAATTCGTCTCTGGACTAAGTAAGGAGGATCCACAGCGCTTTCAAACTAACGTGACAAAACCAGTTTGTATCTGTTCAGCTCATTGTATCCTGCCTGTGGCAGTGGTTCCCTCTGGCATTTAGGCTGGACTTAGTAGGTGAATCTACATTAGCCAGTGGTGTATCACACTGGGAAAAGGACAACGTGTGAACAGATCCATTAGGATCTGAGGGTTTCACTGACCGCTAACTCTCAACACAAAAATTAACTGCAATGCGTGTGCTTTATGGTGTATTTCTCCTAGTCCTAGTTAGAGTGTGAGGTACTACCTCTGTTGCTTCTGTAATCAGTAACCAAGACTGCAGAAAGCAGTTTGGAAGTCCCCTGAAAAGGAGAAAGTAGAGGTGCAGGTCAGATAAGGAAGGCTGAATGGTTTTAGTCTTGAAGAAGCAAGATTTCAGGACATGAAAGTCAACAAGGCAAGCCCCAGGATTAACATGAAGAGGAAAAGGTGAGGCAGGGGCCAGCCACTCCTTTTCTGAATATAGCAGGAGTTGTTTGCTGTAAGTGACCAACATCTCACCATCTCCCATGTATCATTTCATGGCAACCTGGAATTTCCTCCAGCTTTACATTTTGATCCTTTTTTTTGAGAGTGAAAAGGTTTCCCAGTCTGGCTTTCAGGAATTCTTTGTAACAATATGTTTATTAGGGCTTCAAATGCAGCCTTGCATTAAAACCTCTGTACAGAAGTAGTAGCACCTATTCTCTTTAAGTGCAAAATAGCTGTGACAGTAAAACTGGCTACACACCTCCCCTTCACACCACCCAGAAAACCCCAGTGCTTCCTGTGATGCAGCGATTTGTATTTGAGGTACTGTTTGCCAGTTAACACTCAACAGCCTTTTGAGGACCTCTTCCAGTTTACAGGATGCTGTTAGTAACAGACAACCAAGCTATTGACGGAGGCAGCATGGTTTGGAACCAATAATGAGTAATAAGAAAGAGGGCCAGTCTTGAGCACTGTGAACAGAAATGAATATAAAATGCACAAATGTGGCTGTAAGCCAAAAGGACTGAACTGAAATCTTCAGTGGGGAAAACAATCAAAAATGCTCATTCTGAAAACTCACATTTCTCAGAAACTAAGCCCAGTATGGTGTAAATTGAAAACCTTTTTTTATTCCCCCTAAAAAATAAGTCAACCCTTCTGATCCCTTTTCTCACTGGGAAGCACATGAATGGTAGGAAGGACAACACAGTCAACAAAAGAACAATGAGTCTGTTTGAGCATATTTCACCATGCCCCGGGACTTTTAATAAATCCATTTCTTTTTCATTGTCCCTACAACAGGTAGCTCAAGTACCTCCTATTTCAGGTGCCTCTAGGGCCTCAGCTGAGCAAAGGTGGAATAACCTGACGTATTCTTTATGTTTACTCTGTGCCCTGTTACAATAATATAGTCCAAATCCAGGAGTGCAATCCAAATCCAATGAGTTGTGGTGCTGAGAAGAGGTTTTCAGCCTTTTTTAGGAGTATTCTGGGTTATTGACTCATGACAAAGCTCCCCTTCACTCCTGTAGCATGCTGGATTATAGCATGACAGTTGCTGACTGCATGTCCAAGTAAGCTCCAGAGATCTCTACGTGGATTCAAAGTGGACTCCTGGCTCCCATCATGTTTTTGCAATACTCCCTTCTCAGAACATGCAGGTCTCCCACTTCTCCAGTGGCTGCTGCTGAGTACAGCACTTGTCACAGCCTCCTGTCGAAGTCAGCACCATGAAAGCTGTGTCTTGCAAGGAGCACTTGCAAGTTTTTTTTTTGGCAAACAGGGTTTTTTTCAACCACGGAATGCAGGAGGATATTCAGAAAGCAGAGCTTCTCCAAGCCTTTCAGGGGCAGGATCACCTCCCTTGACCTGCTGGCAATGCTCTTCCTAATTTTGAGGAAAAGGAAAAGGGACGCATTAGGAGGAAGGAAAAGTGTGCATCAGGAAGCACACACAGATTTGTCTCAAATAGTAGTTGTGGAGCTTTTTCAGTTCTCTTCGTAGCTGGGAACAGAGAGAGGAAGAAGCCTACACGTGTCACCCTCTGCCCTGAATCCTATTTTGGTGACTACTTCCCTGCAGTTCCCTGTTGGTGGAGGATGCAGAAGTGCAGCCTGCTCTGTCCTTTGGTTATTTCGTGTTGCCTTTACCAGACGAGGAAGCATTATCTGCATGGTGTGATACACCAGATAGGAACATAATGAGGTTTTGTAATTAAAAAGAACCATGTTGAAAGTAAAATGGCTAATGTAGATGTGCTCAATTTTTTGGCCTGACATCTCTATTTGAGTGTTAAGCTTTACAAGAGACTATGATTGTTTGTACTTGCCACACCACTCTTTGTAGTTTGCATAGCAGAAGTAAGTTGACATGGTCACCTATAAGGTGAAATAAACCTCTGCACAATCGAATTATTGAAGGTTAATTCATTTATTTGTGAATGGTTTGTCATAACAAGTGAGATTTATGAAAAAGTCTGATTATCAGTTATTTCGTTACTTTAAAATTAGCTACTATCCATTTAATTAATTGGAAGGAGGGGCCTCAGTGGACCTCTTGAACTTCATACAGCTAATTCTGGTGCAGTCCAGAAAAGATTAGGTGCTGATGTGGAAAAATCACTAGAAAGTATTGCCTGAACATCAGTTTAGCCCATGGCTAAGCTATGATAAATGCTGTTTACTTCTGTTTCTCTCTTTTTTTTTTTGTTTGTTTTTTTTGTTTGTTTGTTTGTTTGTTTGTTTGTAAACATCTTACTGCTCTGAGACATGTGATGTTGTTATTGGATCCTCAGATCAGAAAGTTTGAAGTCCACACAAAACAGGTCTTGTTAAGTTCCAGCTGGAGGCCTTTCTGAGTGATAATGCCATAGCCATAGATGGAGTGTTATGAAATAGGCATTTAATAAAGGACCCAGGATTGAAGTATGAAAATCCGGGTAGATTTGTCTGTGCTCTCTGACTTTTTCTGCTGTATGATCTTAGAAGTCAAGTGACTGCCTTATGATCTTGAGCTGCAAAGGGGTACAGTATTTCCCAGAGTGAATATAGCAGCTTCTAAACCAAAATATTGCAGCAATAATAAATAAAATGGCACAGAATGCTGACTAGTAATGTACTGTATGTTTGTTTAGGTGCAGCGTGCCATGGAGATCTTACAGAGAAGTTGAAGCTACTGTATAAAATGCATGTTTTGCCTGGTAAGTAAATGATGTTAAAATAGCTCTTGTTTTGCTGAGAAAAGGAATTTGGAGCAGAGTTTTTTTATGACTGGCTCTCCAAATTAAAAATTATTTTGTGGGCGTTATTGCAGCTGTTTATGCAGCAGTAAAATAAGGAAGCTTCTACTCTAACCAGACAAAGATTTGGAAAGTCGGAAAGCACCCTCACAGCCCTCAATTGCTCCCTCCACAAACACTTATATGTCTCTTGCCTGTTAAGCTGAGGTTGGTGGTATCCTCCAGGCATAAATCCAGTGTTCTTCAACATAAGTTACCATAATGCACTCTATTTAAGTGTTTGAAAATTAAGCCAGTTTGAAATGTTCCTGCATGTCCTGGCTCCACATTTCTGCCCCCAGGCTTTCTTCTTGGTTTCCCCTGTGGCCTGACACAACTGCTTGCAGAGGGAAGCTCCAGATCATTTCATAGATGTGATTTCCAGGGAGCTGTACAAACCTGGACTCAGCTAAGTGAGAGAGGCAGTTAAGAGTGGAGAGGGGATGAAAACACCTCAAAACAGTTCTGAAAATGCTGTACTGGAACTGTGTCCTCTCTGGCTTGTCACACACAGGCCATAAAGAGCCTACTGCTGTCCTGACTGAACCTGCACTTTAAGAGCATTGCAACTGCTTGGGTAGTTTAATTCTTGTGCACATTTATGTGCTCTGGTAATCATATCTAAAAACTTTGAGAGGACATTCACCTGTGTATATTTTGAACACTCCTGACTGCTCCCAGCTGGCTTTGCTTGGAGGTAGGCCAGAGTGATTCAGTAATTTAACTGGGGAAAAAAATACTTCAAATTTTTTTTTTAAAACATTTTTAATTAAAAAAAGAAATTGAACTATTATAGAAGAGCTCTGTTTTTAAGAATGCAGCTTCTCATATTTGGGGACTGGTAAGCTCCTGCCAAGTGATGACAGACTGTTTCCAGGTAGGAAAGTGATCACACCCTGCTTAGGACACACTGAGCTGCACAGAAGAAAGTATTGGAAGTAGACAAGGGAAGATGGGTAAGAAAGGCTCTGGAAGCAAACAGCTCCTTGTGAGACTGTAGTGGATGTTAGGAAGGAGACAATTCAGGTCCAGTTGTTCATCTGCTGTGAGTTAAAAAGAGATGATTCCTAGCCCATCACACCCTCATACTTCCAGAAATCGACGTTCCAAATGTATTAATGGCGATATCTTTCAGTTTTTAATTAAAGGGTGGAATTTTTAATGAAAGAATTTTACTGTGTTGTGTAGATCCGTCCCCTGAGCAAGAAGAGCCAGACTCTGCTTTTGAAGCTACTCAGTACTTTTTTGAGGACATCACACCAGACTGTACACATGGTAGGCATCTTTTGTCTCGGGCATGAGAAGATGAGGTGATGCATTTCATTCAACATGTCTTTTTAAAGCTCCCTAAAAAAAAAAAAATATAAAGCTTTAATTGAATTAAACTTTGTTAGCAAAGTATTCTCTGTAAAAAGAAGTATGAAACATTTGTATATATGTTGATGTCTTTAGAGGTACAGGCATGTGTAAACTTAGAGTCCCCCTGAATTGTGCATAGCAGAATTACTTACAGAATAATGCCATAAATGTGTTGTAGTAGAAGTAATTTTGTGGAGAGTAAGAATAAATAGATTAGCTTTCAAGATGTATTTGGATCAGAACTTAAAACATTCTAAAAAACTGAGAGCAAAAGGTACATCAAAATATAGTTCAGCAGTTTGAAATCTTATGTGCCCTAACGAGAGCCAGTGTCTCATCACTGCTGCTTTAAATAGCTTTCTCTTTCTTGCTCTACTTGATGTGAAGTTTCTTTCTCATTCAAGAAAAATATAACCCATCCTTCAGTTTATAAGTGGGAGGAAAGTTGTTTGAATATACAGATAAGAGTTAATAGACTAGAAATGGCAATTTCACATCCTGAGAGGCAAAAGTAGTATAATCACCAAACATATATCATGCTAAGAGGTCTGTTGTGTTAGCATGGGTTAATCACTGCACTATGCAAACAAAACCTAAGATTGTCCCAGCCTCAGTAGTGATATTATAAATTAAATGGAATTTCTCAGCAGGTTTAAGAATAAGCAAAAATCATTATTTATTCCTGTAATTTTTACTCTGGTTTTTTTGCAAAGTTTGTAAATATTTGTAAACATTTTGTTATTTTGCACTGTACACATGAAAACAATATCTGTATCTAAACCCACACTGATTTCTCTCTCCCCCTGCCCTTCCACTTCCTAGTTGTTGGCCTGGACAGCAGGAACAAACATGGAGTAGATGATGGGTTTGTTACAGTGAGCCTGAAAACAGACAAAGGTATGCTTGGTGTCTCCCTGTGAGTTACATCTTTCCTTTCATGTAAAGATGCTCCTTTTGAAAATGGGGAATAAAGGTAATAATTTAAGGTTTCTTCATGGGCTTTTTCCTCCATCTCTGGGTAATTTGTTGGCAATAGGCAAGAAGAGTTCACAAGAGAATCGAAATTACCTGAGAATGTGGAGCCAAGAGAATAAATCCAAAGCAAAAAACACAAAGGACTTGCCCAAGCTGAATCAGGTACTTCTGCTGACACTTATTTTCCATTAAATTTAAACTTTCTTCACATATCTATAAATACTCAACACATTAACACTGAACAAAGGTTTTATTTTGAGCAGATACTTTTTTTACCAGAGTGCCAGGCAGCTGATTGCAGAACTTTATTGTTTACAAAATACTTTAACTGGCATTCAGTTTCCAGAACATCCCAAAAATGAGATACACACATACAGGAATGGTAAGATATTATTTTGATCTCTAGACAAAGGATATGTGACACTGAATATCACCAGCCAGCTCTTTATGTCTAATAGGCATGACCTGAAAGTAGTATTTTATGTTTTGTAATTTGCACTGCTAGTCTTATTCCCCTTAGATCCACAGCTGCCAAGGAGGAGACCTATTGGGATAGCTGTTTCCTCCAGAGCATGTAGGGAAGGTTTGTTTCCTGTAGAACAATGATTCTTACTTAAGGTAGCCTTGAGCAAATCTTATTTAATTCATCAGTTTTGAATTTCAGAAGGACTTGTATCTAACGAAGTTACTCCTGTCCGCTAAGGAGTGCTGCAGGTCTTTCATTTTTCATTACTTACCATCAGTTTTAGCAAACCCTTAGTAATACTTAGCATCATTCCTACCAGAAAATCCACCAAAATGAGTGCAAAGTGTCCCACTGGTCACCCTCTGTTGCCCTCCTGTGGCTGCAGAGAATTATATTTGTGATATGTTGGACAAAACATCCAATCATTTATTCTAAATAGCTTTGAGAGACAGCATATGTGACTGCCCAGTCATAGAAGATGCTTCCTAGACTGCAGCTGGGTTATTTAGAATTTTCCTTTAGTCACATAAACTCTTGTGTCGTGCCTCAATCCCAGACTTTTAAAACTGCTTTGGAAGGTGTCAGCATGGTTTTTTTTCCTGCTCTTGTTAACGTTTCTTCCCCCTGTGTCCAGGGGCAGTTCATTGAGCTGTGCAAGACGATGTACAACATGTTCAGTGAAGACCCCAACGAGCAGGACCTGTACCATGCCACGGCTGCCGTGACGAGCTTGCTCCTGGAGATCGGGGAGGTTGGGAAGCTCTTCAGCGTGCAGCCCCCCAGCGACACAGACAGCAGCAGCAACTGCAGCAAGGCCATTCAGAGCGAGCTGTTCCAGAAGAAGGAGCACCATCAGTACCCCCTGGAGCAGCACAAGGCCTTCCGGGGCAGCCTGGTGGCCGGCGAGGAGGAGGCTGCCGGCACCGAGGGTGCCCTGGGCATGCAGATGGAAGACATTAAGCTGGAAGACTCTTCTCCCAGGGACAACGGAGCCTGTTCTTCCATGCTCATTTCCGATGATGACACGAAAGACGACAGCTCCATGTCCTCCTACTCGGTGCTGAGCGCAGGCTCGCACGAGGAGGAGAAGCTGCACTGCGAGGACATCGGGGAGGACACGGTTCTGGTGCGCAGCAGCCACGGCCCCGCCCTCCGCAGGAGCACCAGCATCGACAGGGACTGGGCCATCACCTTTGAACAATTTTTAGCCTCCCTGTTGACTGAGCCAGCGCTGGTCAGGTACTTTGACAAGCCTGTGTCCATGATGGCTAGGATTACTAATGCTAAAAACATCAGGATGAGGGGTAAACCAATAACCTCGGCCAGTGACTATGAAATCTCTACTATGTCGGGATAAAAAGGCAGTCGGATTTTTTTTATTTAATTTTTTCTTTTTATTCTCTATTTATTAGTACCTGGCAGAGGCCCTGGTATTTTCAAAACATAGTTGTTTTCACTAATGTGAAAATGTTGGGGTGCAAACATAACTATCTTCAAGTATAATCACTCTTTCTGTGGGAAATGTTACACATGCAAATTTTATTCAAAATACAGAAAAAAATAACGCTTGTCAGTGAAGTGTGTGTATTATTAATATTGCTGTCAGTGTATAATGGTAAGATTAGTTCTTAATTTCTAAATGTAAACTTAATGCCAATATTTAAGTGCATTTTTAAAGTAGACATATATAGAGATCTGATGCTTGGGGGAAAAAAATAACGATATGGGAAGAACCTAAAGTTTAAAGGTTTACTGTCAACCTGAAAAGGTCCTCAGGTGAAAATCAGTTCCAGGCAACATCCTTGAAGCATAATTTTTTTTCCAAAGAGGCTTTGAACATATGCTTTGGTTTTACTTTTTTGAATATATGAAAGACCACTTCAGGGACACCTGCCTGGTTCCTGACTTCCTCTGCCTGAGACTGGTATGCTCAAAGAAAAGTGAAAAGTCCATCCCAACCTAGCTGCCACATCAGGTAAATGTGGATAAATGTGATGTTTTCTGCCCATTTGCCTTTCCCTGGGTTCAGCAGAGAGAAAGTCCTTTCCCAGCTGCGGCCTCCAAAGGAAGATCTCCAGCGTGATCATGCCCAGGGCTGTATTCCTAACCAGGGGACTTGGAAGCTTTGCTGGTGTTCTCCAAAGCCACTGTATGCAGGTCCCAGAACAGATTGGTAGAGTCTCTTTTCAAAATTTGAAGTCTGTTTCTCAAAGCTTAAAAAAAACAAAAGTAAATCTATATACTTCTAAGGCTGGATCTACAGCAAGTATAGCTTAGTTCTTAAAACTAACCTTTGCCACCAACCTATCATATCCTTGTTAGATTAAGAAAATAAAAGCCTGTATTGCATATGTCTTTATTTACTACAGTGTAAAGCAGCAGTAATGAAAAAAATCTGCAAGATAATGTAACTGAATGTTTAAATCTTACTGAGTACACTGTCACTTTATATGAAATTAATAGTATTCTGTATTGACTTACTGAATAATATGTTAAAATGAAAACTGGAGCACCTGCACTTTGAATCCTTGCTTTTTTTATACAGATATTTGGGATTTTTTTTTTAATTTTGTTAGCTGTTTTTTAATTCATATTTGTTTGTTTCAGGATCATGCCTACATGCCTAATCTTTATTTGCTGTTTTGAGAATATTTTCTGTAGAATACTGTTGATTTTTTTTTATACTCCTGTATAATTCTGCATCCATGTAACTTGCAGATTTTTTAGCACAAGCTATGTTTAATTCTTTTGTTTTAAAAGAATGCTTTTAAACTGTCAGATGAAGTGGTTTTTAACCACAAATAGGTAATGTGAACAAATAAAGTACACTCTGCACAGATTTGATTTTTAACTATTAAAGTCATGCTAGAGGGAAAATGAGGTGGTTGTGCTTTATTATACAGACAAATGTTAGTATGTCTACTGGTAACAGCATGAAAAAGCACTGTAGTCTTTCTGCTGTGACTGTGGATGGGTTTACCTATATATATCAAATAATGATATATTTGATGCCATAATAATGATAATTTGAAGCCGTAATCACCATTTTGAATACTATTACTTTGTTTTAATTTAAGATGCCAAGGCCAGAGTGGGGTGCTTTATTTTAATGCCTGGCAGCTGAATAAGCTGTCATGGAAGTCTTCAGCACTAAGAATTAACATCCTAAAGTGGACTACTGACCTTTTTAAGTTTGCAGATCCCTAAAATATTTCTCTTTTAGGTGTCTGTTATGATAAAGTGGATTTAAGCCTATCAGCAAGCTTACACACACCCCTAGAGACACACAGGACACAGCTCCAAAAGATTTATCTTTGAAGGGCTTGTCAGCTTTGTTCCCACCCCACCCACACGACAGGGGATGCAACAGTTGACAAGAATTATTTTGCTGTTCCAGCTCCTGTAACAAGAAGGGGCATCCACGAGTGGATCTCTGGTGTAACGTGAGCCAGTTTATAAGGCAACTTCTTTTTGTTTTTCTCCAGTAGCCTTCCTTGCCTTCCTGATCACATCAGCAAAGCTCCCAAGTGTGAGCCAGCTCCTCTTTAAGGATGGCATTGCTATAGGTAGCAGCCTGGTGAGCTGATCTTCCCCAGGTTTGTTTGGATGAGGCTGCTCACTTGATCAGGAATTGATCAGGAACACCTGGCAGTTGCCTATTTAGTAACAAGATCTGCTGTGCCCTGTTCTTTAGTAGCTGTGTGGGAGCTGCTGAACAGAAAGCTACACAAGAATTCGGCTGACCAGCTTACAATGGTGTGAAGCTTTTGGGAAAATGTGAGTATTTTTAAAGGCTTAGTATATGTGCAGGTGTGCTACACAGGAAGTGAGTATGGCTTCAGAAGTACCTATGTCTTGTGCTTTTTGTGCTTGAAGATACAGTCTTCTTATTCTGTGAATAGTAGAGTTTGGTTGGGGCTGCTATTTTATAGAGCTTTTTAATAGTTTATTTCATATAGAACTTCTACTACTAAAAAAAAAAGGGAAAAAGAAAAAACTTGAGAAGACTATTTCTTTATGGCTTTTCTTCCAGTCTGTCTTTCAGCTTGTTCAGATGCTGTTAACACCTGGAAGTTCTGTGGCACTTACCTCCTTCCTTGTAGCATCTTACAGCTCCTGAGTTCTAGGTGTTAACAGCTGAGAGCTGAGACTTGCAAATGTTTCTGTTACACGAGCTGTGTTACAGGAGAACATTATGAGGCTCATTATGTGACATTAAACCTACTGAAAAAAATGACATCAAAACTGTTGTAAATAGAAAAGCATTTTATGAGTTCTTACACAATGATGCTGGAGCTTCTGTTACGGTAGAAGTCAGGTGCTGTGAATTCAGATGGTGGAGGCTGGTGTGGGATATATGGTGTGGCATGTAAGGAACTGTGGGGGAGAACAGGAGCAGCCTGAAAGCAGCTGGTCAGACAAAGAGATGGTGCTTTTGCTTGGAAGGCTGTACAGCCAGGTCTGGTACCTGCTGGGTACTCCACAAGCTTCTGGAGGAGGGCCTGTCAGAAGGTCTTTGTTGCTAACCTTTAATTTTGCAGCTTCATAATGGGATTGTGGTAACTAGGTTTGTCAGCTGTACCTGTGATACAGTAACCGAAACAAAAACCTCAGGAAGAGTTTTAATTCCATCAGAATACTTAGAGCAACCAAAGGAAGCTGCTGCACAAACACTGACTCTACAGCTTGCCTGAATGCAGGAGCAGTAGGGTCAGAGCAGGCTGTCCCAGTGTATTAAAGGCAGGGAGAACAGCTCGACAAGTTTGGGTTGTATGTGCCCTGGTGAATCCTGGTGCTGCTGCCCTGAAAACTTCTGGCATCCCTGCAGTGCCCAGTCTGCTCCAGTTCTTGGTAATCCAGTAACAAGGGCTGCTGTAGCTAGAAGACACCTTTTATCAGAAGTTAGGTACTAACAGTGAAAAGTAGTTGATGTGTTGTACCCATTTTTTTAAGAAAGATGGACTTAGGCTTAGAGTGAAACATTTTGAACCAATGAGAAAATACTGAGGAATTGTGTTGGTAAAATGGTAAAATGAGTTGGTAGGTCAGCTTAGCTTATGGCTGAGTGTGCCATGGTATCCTGGCCTTGTGCTTGGTTAGAGTATGAGGTTCCAGTGTTCCTTCAAATCCTGGTGTCAGCTCCTGGTGCTGAGGGAAAAGACTGGTCTGTGACTAGAGCTCACCAGTTTAGGTGAGCAGAAGTATTATGGTGAGACTGAAAGTGAAGCAGTTGTATCTGTTACTGAGCTTTATCTGGTTGGAAAAACATCCTTTCTATGCTATTTCTGTTTCTTTCAAATAGAAGATAACGTTGAGTCAAGTGTTACATACTTCAAGCCACAGTTGTGACTTTTAACATGGTGGTTTCAACTCCAGGCACCCACCAAGCCCCATGCATCAACTCTCTCCCTCCCCCACCAGCAGGATCAGGGAGAGAATCAGAAGGGTAGAAGCCTGAAAACCCACGGGTTGAGATACAGACAGTTTAACAGGGAAAGAAAAAGCCACACACACAAGCAAAGGAGAAAAAGGAATGAATTCCCTGCTTTCCCATGGGCAGGCAGGTGTTCAGCCATCTCCAGGAGAGCAGGACCCCATCACAGGTAACTTGTGAAGACAAAAACACCACCACTCCAAATGTGCCCCCTTTCCTTCTTCTTCCCCTCACTTTATATCCAGACCATGATGTCCCATGGTCTGGAATATCCCTTTGGTCAGCTGGGGTCACCTGTCCTGGCTGTGTCTCCTCCCACCCTCCCAGGCACCCTCAGCTTCCTCCCCAGTGTGGCAGCACGAAAAGCAGAGAAGGCCCTGGCTCTGTGTAAGCCCTGCTCAGCAATAACAAAAACATCTCTGTATTATCAACCCTGTGTTCAGCACAAATCCAAAACACAGCCTCATACCAGCCCCTGGGAAGAAAATTAAATCTACCCCAGCCAAAACTGCCACAGTTTAAAATGTTGATTTATTCAACAGCAAAGCCAGAAATTGGCCTGAAAGCAAATAATAACAAAAACAAAAATGTGGCAGTGGACATTACACTGGAAAATGGTTAATAATAGAGAATTGCAACATGTGCTGATAGCAGCAGCATTGCTGTGCAAGTGTGGCTCAGGGCTGGGAATACAAGCTGTGGAATACAGCTTAGTCAGTCTTAACAGCAGTGCAAGATGTTCCTGATAAATGGTGGGCAATATCTCAAAGTATGTCACTTCAGAAGATTATTAAGCTCTGGTTCTTCTCCTTCCTGTGGTATTCAATATCTCAGTTTAAATCTCCTGAATAGCTGCTTTCTTGTCCCATTTTCTAAAATAACACATTTGCATAACTGATCAACTTGGGGTTTGGAGGACTCGGATGTTCCTGTAGTGGCAGGGCCTGTTCTGTGCTTCTGTAGAAATGAAAAATTGCTACAGGTGAGATGTTGTAGTTCTCACAGAATGGCACTTCCGTACATTGGTAGAAGCATTTGTTCTCCAGAGCTGAAGAGGAGAAAGAGAGGCTGCTTGAGAGATACAAATAAACTAAAAAAACCCAAGCAAATTATTTAACATAGTTTGTATAAAGGCAGGCCAGAAGATACAGAGTCTGACAAAAACAACAAACCATCAGCACTTCAGGGTTTCTCTTTCTTTCATCGAGAGCTGTTCTCCAGCTTTTAAATTTTGTTCCTCCTAAACAAAAACACTCACATTTTGAGTTGCCTCTGAGGGTTAACTTACAGGTCCTTCAAATAAAGTCATTGCTGTGGTGGTTTTTGGGGGTTTGGGTAGGGTTTGGTTGGGAAGTTTTTGCATTGTGGATTTTTTTTTTTTTTTTCCTTTTTTTTAAGCTTAAGACAGAGCTTTTTTCAAGTGAGGATTTTAAAAGCAACTGAAATGAAGCAGTAATAAACCTCTATCACTTGCAGCAGAGTATGGTAGCCCATCTGCATAACAGGATTAAGTACCATGGACCTCTAAACAAGCAGGAGGCAAGTGGGGAGGACGGGGGGCAGAAAAAGGTAGGATAAAGCTTTCATTCATATCCCAGTGCAGGTGCACAAAACTGAAAATTGTTACATTTTCTAGCAGGCCAAAGACACGAATGTTGACAACATTTTGGAATAACCCGTTCTTTATTTGCTACCACTGTAAACATCTCTATTACACAGACATCACAGTATACATTATTGCTTTTATATTGTGGTAAACAGGAATTCCTATTAGTATGCAGCTATCTAAGCACAGTGTCATAAGAAGAAAGTGCCCACAAGTTGTCTTGGGCTGGGTTGTTCTTAATTCCCTACAGAAAGACGGAATCTAGACTGGCACAAGGAACATCAGTCCAAAGATGGGTCACCATGGTACTACAGCAACACAAACAAGAATGACAGAAGGAAACCACAGGTTACATCTTCACCACACATCACTAGCAGTATTGTCAAGGATGCTGACTGCTCAATTCCCACCTAACTAAACACAAACTTTCTCATCATAATTCCTAAAACAAGGCTAAGTAATTTTTTTTCTGTGAAATTTTATTTAAACTAGGATGGAAAATCTGGAAAAACAATGGGGCTGTGTGTGTATTTAATTTTTGTTAGCATTTTTTGTTTTTCCAAGACTGAAAGTCCAAAACTGTTTGGACTTTCAGTCTTGGAATAAAGACTGAAACACCTGGGGTGTTTAAATTGGCCCCTTTTACTAGTCCCCTTTAGGACAAAATGCCCTTCTTTACATGGCTGTAGCAGATGACAGAAGCACGAGGAGTTTAAAAACATTGTTTCTTTCTTCCTAAGTAGCACTGTCTTCAGATGGCTTTCTGAAACAATGTGATTACTTAGTGAAACACTAGATTTTACATTTGCTTGTGGTAACCTTCTGCTTATCTTCAGGTTAATTTGTTCATAGAGTGGCACCATGTTTCAAGCATTCACTAAACAACAAAAGCGAAGGTAGTTTGTCAAACATTTGATACATTAACAACAACTAATTTGGAGACCCACCTTGTCTCCAGTTTTAATTTTTTTTAAATACTATTGCATACAAGCTTTCGCATAGTCAATGTTTTAAGGAGGCAGCAAGTTAGAAAACTAACAGCACTTGCAAGTTCTAATAAGATATGTATTTAAAACATGATGGTTAATAAATAATAATCTATTGAGCTTTTAAAACTCTTAGAATCACCTGTGACCAACGAATTCTGATGTTAAAGATTATATTAACTTGCAGCAAAGTGGCCTACCTCCATTTCCAGTCTTCCATAGCCTTAGGATTGTCACCTGGCAACAGAGTTAGCAAAAAATATCACTGACCAGTAAAGCCTTGTTCTTGCCTTCTCTAAACACAGTTTTACCTTTTTCAATACATTTTCTAGCTACCACCATAATACAGTTAACCTACTGGGGTGCAAAGAGGGACACCCAGTACTAGTCTACATATAGTGAGTGACTCCTAGACAGAATTACTGGGCTAGTTAATCACACAAAACCACATGCAAATTCTAACTGCTTCCTGGGAAGGTGCACTGGAGCCTAACATAAACATTCACCTTAATTACTACATGCAAACTAATGCATTCCCATATCATATGAGTCTCACTCATCTGATGATGGCTGGGTTTACTTTTCCTCCTTGTATACTGCCACAGTTTACTTCCAGATCACCCATTGATTTAAGAAAAAAAACTAGCAAAGATGCATCTTATTAAAAGCTTGAACTACATTTGACACTAAAGCATCTCAGGTGTGTGATAGGAACCCTGAGACTCTATGGCTGGGCTTTAGAAGCCTCAGCAATAGTTAAATGTCAGTCTCCCAGTGAACAAGGAGCCCAGTGAAAGTTTCAATGCTGGAAAAGAAAAGGGTGTAGGTTACTTTTGCAACTGTTGCCAAAAATAAAAAAAACAAAAGGAAAAAAGCTTGCAGTCTTAGCTCAGGGGAGCATTTAGAGATGGCTCCAACAATAGGATCTCCTTTGCTGCTGCTGCCAGACATAATTGCCAAACTTCCGAAATTCAACAACTCAGTCAAAGGATTTCTACAAGCAGTAAAGAAAGTTATTAACAAAGACAAACTCGACAGAAGATGGGGCTAGAAAGTAACCACTTGGTCCACTGGGAAGGACTCCACTTTCCACTTCCTTCCTTGGTTTTTTGGCATGTCCAATAGTCTAAAAGGCTCAGAGAAACAGAGCTCCACCACTGGACCTGAATCCCAAAGTACTCTCCACAGGATCTCAGCTCTTCAGTGGTGACAATTCCAGGATCCAGGTACGGGGTAGGAGTAGCACAAGAACTGGTTAGTCCATTGTCAGTTTGTGTCTAATCTGGTCAGTTCAGCTGCTCAGTTTAGGGGCCAGGGCAAACCGTAAATACTCTCCCTAGGAGCATCTTCACAGTGGGTTTTTTTTGCTTTTTTTCATATTGGTAGAACAGCATCAACCCAACACAGCTGAGACTGAACCCTTCCCCACCCTGAAGGCATTCAACCTGTCTGACTCTTGTCTGTACCTCAGGTATCACAGAAAGAAAAGAGAACTGTAGATACGTGTACTGTGTACCCTGATCAGGAGCTTCCCCACAAGCAAGAGATCCCCAGCAGCTGAGGGATCAAGAGCTCAAGGGTGGATGCAGTGCAGCCGGTCACTGCTCACACAACACAGACTCACAGGATTGCTGAGGTGGGAAGGCACCTCTGGGGATCACCAAGCCCAATCCCCTGCCTCAAAAGCAGGGCCCCTCAAAGGAGGCTGCTTAGGGCCATGTCCAGGTGGGTTTTGATGATCTCCGAGAAATGCAGTATGACAAATTATATTTCATGCTTATGTAGTGTAATAACACTCATTACAAAAAGGGGGAGAGGGGGGAGGTGGTTGTGGGTTTTTTTTAGTGTTTTTTTTTTCCCCTCATGCTTGTATTCATTGTGTTCAATGATGATATTCTTCAGGAACCTCTTCTGGAGTAGTAATTGACTAGAAATTAACTAGTTGACCTGAGATGATTTAAAAATATATATGAAAGCTTGTATTAGCATACAAATTTTGTGCCACTGTGAGCTCTTTAGGTATATGGTGAAAAAATTTTTCTCAAATTACTCAAGTTTCTAAGGCTGTGATCTAGTTAGAAGAATCAAAATAAAAAGCTGATTGAAAACAGCAGAAGGCACTTATTTAATAGAAGGTCTTAGAAAACAAAGTGATGGTCATACCAAATCCATTTAAAGTTGCTCTAAGCAATGATTAGTCACAATACAGACATTAAGTTCTATCTATTAGATTGTCTGAGGATGGCAAGACTAAGGAACATATCAAAGTTGCATCCCTGCCATGGAAAATACATATTTTTTTAGACTTGTACTCAGATGTGAATTTATTTTTACAAAATAAGGATTGCAGCTGCAATAAATAGTTTTTTTAAAACTTTATAAAAGGGCTGAAGTAGATCTGTTGTACCTCCCACTAAGAATACTCCCTTAGCTGCTAAAAGAAAGGGCTGACAACAGATTCTGAGTCAATCATCCTCAGTATTTGAAGTCAGATTAGAAAGAATCAAAAGTTTTTACAATAGGAATAATTTTAGAAAGAGTAGCTTTAGCCTGAGGATCTTATCCTCACGCTGATGACACGTGGTTCTTTTTGTTTGTTTGGAAACTAAACTTCTTTCAAGCATAGGAATTGGCTGGTACAAATCCATAGATAAACCTCCTTACCCAAAAGTAATTCCTAGTAAGTACATCAATATGCTGATGGATTAAGCCTCTTCTCCAAAATTATAAACAAATAATAAGTCTCCTCTGAGGACCTCTAAATTACAAAGAAATTTAACATTGTTGAGTAAACAATCAATGACATATAAAGGAATAGGAACACAAAAAATCTAAAACCACAATAATTTCAACTAAAGGCTGAACTTCAACCGTTACATTAAAAGGTTGGAATTTAAATTCAAATTTGAAAAGCTGAACTTAAACTGTCTTTTAAAAGACCATTAACAGTCAAACCCATTCATAGAAAATATGATGCAGCATAAATACCTGCTTCACTTTCCTGCACCAAGAAGTACAAAAGAAAATGTAAAAGTAAGCAATCCAATGGTTCTTGAGATTTGTGGGTTGTTTTTTGTGTTGGTTTGTTGGTTGGGGGTTTTTTTCACTTTCTTTTCAAAAAGCTGCCCTTTGGAGAATAGCATAAAAATACCTGTAAACAGAGGTTGATTGTCCAAGCTTTCTTAACTGAATTTTGCTAATTTTCTTTTTTTTAATGTAAAAAAAAAAAAAAAAAAAGTTCTATTGTTGACGGTTTTTAGTGAAACACACTAAACTTCCATCCAAATGCATCACTTAATTTTTGATACAGAACCTCATATACTGTAGAGGAATTAAGGTGTCTTTGTATCTTGTAAGGTCAGTACCACACTGTAATCCAACAGAAGTCCCTTAATTTTTTCATGGAATTTCTCTCTGTACTGGTTGAAGTGCATAATGCTTTCTGGTTCCTCTTCAAACCAGAACTTGTCAAACTCATAAACTAGATAACCTGTGAAGAAAATAAAATACAGATCTGTAAAAATTAGCTCCACAATTTCATGCCTTGATCTAGCCAGTCCTAGAGTGATCCTCTAGACTCTCTTCAACCCCTTAAAACAAGAACTGTCCCATCCTGATCTACAGCAAGCTTTGGATGCTGTAATAATGAATAAAAATAATAAACCTGCAAATATTGAGTTTTCAGACTGGAGTACCTAAAATATAGAAACTATCCTTAAATGTACATTTCTGCAGCACAATGTTGAAGCAGCAGGTGCATTTCCAATACCTGATGCCAAAGATAAAGAGCTTGCTCTGGCTAATGAGAAAAGAGTGGAAATGCACTCCAAAGAGCCCAAACTCTACATTGTGACCTACCCCAAGTAGTCTGTGCTAGAGAAGCTGGAGATACTTACAGTAAAACTGATGGAAGTGCTCCATCTGTGGCAGCCCAGAGACCATGTTGTAGAGATGAGCCTTTAAAGCACCATTCTTGAGCAAGCTGTATGCCATCTCTGTCAGATTGATCCCAACTATGGCATAGGAGTATCTGCAACACAAATCATGGTTTTACCTTATGGATTGAAAGACTTAAAAGCTTCCCTGGCACACGCTGCTTTAGGATAGCTGTGATAGTCAAAACTTTTCCTGTAATACTTGTTGATGAGCTGATTCCAATCTACAGACCACTCCCTGGTGCATCCAACCATGTAAAAGTTATTGTAATATTGAGATGGCAAGGCTAATCAACACTGACTTCAACTTGTTAGTTTGAAATCCTTAGATCTGCTGGAATATTAAAAATCATATGTGCAAAAACATTGCTGCAGTGTAAATGGAATGGCTATTTCAACCTCTTGTTCAAGCTGAAAGAATGTGGTTTTCTGCTGTATGATATAAAAAGCATTATAATAGAAATTCTTAAACAACAGTTAAAGTGTTTGTGGAGAAAGGAAAAGTAAAAATTATTTAAATTGTGCCAACTATATACTCATGTAATTGAGGAAAACCTCTGTTCATGTCTGAACATCCTGTTCATGACAGAGTTGCACAGGGTAATGTTATTTACGAAGTCATGAAGGGCTCCTGTTGTTTGGTAGGTCACCAAGTTAAATAGGGACTAGATGGATCAGACTATTATATCTGGCTGTTTTGAGAGTATATTTCCCTCTAAAATTAGCTAAATATTTAAATTTGTGAAGTTTTCAAAAACTAATTTAAAGTTGAACAACAACAAAACACCTTTACCTTCTTTGTAAATACTTACTAGAGAGCAGAAACCTAGCAGAAAAAAAAAGGGCCTTAAGAGGTCATCTATACTACCCCAACACAGGATAAGTAAGAAGGTAAAAAATAAGTATGAATTTCTAAATCTAATCTAAGTCTATTACAAATAAAACTAACTACAATGTTAAAGGTGTTCACTGTGTTAAAGAAAGATGATGTTTAGCAGCATTTTTGTCCTAACAAATTCATTCTGGAAAAAAAAAAGCTGCACTTAGCTCCCAGCTAGAAATTGCTTTCTGTGTTTGGTTTCTCACACCTTTCTATTTTGACCCTTTTTTCCATTCTTTAATGGAAAAAAAACCACATATATTTTCCTCTTTACTTTTTGGACACATGTGTAGCAGTCTTCACATACATTCTTACATAGAAGCAGCCAGAAAAAACCCTAGAGTGACTTACCCCAGCTTTGGGTGATTTGACCGAGAAAGGATCTGACGAGCTTCATTGGTGTAATGCTTACTAAAATACCTGGCAGTGTAAAATATTATTGTAAATTCATTGAAAACAATGTTAATGTCAACATTAAGATCTGTACCTTTAAACTGAAGGTGAAAACTAGCCAGTAACTGAAAAATGGCACAAAATTAAAACCAAGGAAAAGGTAGCTAATTAAATTATATTCAGCATGAACTAATACTGTAAAAAAAAAAAATCACTGTGATCTGAACATCAAATAAGAAGTTCAACCTAGTTCAAAAGTTAGCTTAACAATGATTTGTAAACTTGCCTGTTTTTCATTAGAGTAGAAATTTTTACATTCAGGAATTTTTAAAGCTTTTTACAAGTTAGGTACACCCTACCAACTCTCTCATATGGCAACAAAAAAATATGGTGTCTCGGGCAAATTTCTGTCCCTTCCCTCACTTCTTGTCCTTACCCAACCACATCACGTGTTTACAATGTGCAGCCACTAGAAATGTTGAACATACTGCTTTCTATTTGCTTCTAATCAGAAGAAGGAAACAGAAATAGCATTAACTAGAGAAAACACAGATATCAAAAATTAGTTAAAAAAGGAATGAAATACTTCTTTTGACTTACACCAGATTCACTAAGCCCAGCAGTCCCATTCCTCTGAAGTCTGTTTTGGGATCATCGCCTTGGAAGCCAATGTCACACCACTGTTTGCTGATTCTGGCCTTCAGATTCTCATGAGGCATCAGCAAATTCCAGAGCTGCACAAATATACTTCCATGTTATGCTGCTCAAGTATTCCAAGGCTCATAATTTAGAACACTTGCTGCTGCACACTAGAAACCATTTACCAAGGAACAGGATACAATCTGCATGCTGCTCTTTTCTGTTCTGTGGCAATCTGGAGTATGCTACAATGGCTCACTTCAGCAATTATGGAAGTTATTACACTTAGCATTAAATGTGCTAATTTCCCTTCACAGACAAAGATGCTGTATGAATAAAGACTTGTTTCATCTGAGAAATTAATTTATGCATCATTTTGTAACAGGACAGCTATAAACTGAAATACAAATTCCCAATGAATACTCATTTAACATGTCAGTGTTGGGACTTCCATAGCAAGCTGAGATAATTATGAAGTGCTAAGAAAATAGTTATCTTCCAGCATCAAACTATCTTCCTTGACACTGACTGGGATGCAGTAATACGAAAAAATTAGTGTCTTTTTTTTTAATTTAGTAACTAGTGGTTTACAAAGTTTGATGTGTGCATAAGGTTATACATGTTTTTAGTAGTGATTCTTCAGTGACCCATCACAAATCTATTTTTCTGCTTATATATTGTTGTTATGTCAGATTTCACACAAAATAATTCCATTGCAAGTAACTCTAGTTGACTTTTTTTTCTTCGAGGTTTTATTTTAATGTGTCATTTCTATAATGGCTTTGCAGTTTGTAAGTAGAAAAGAGCTTTAAATAGGCCAGCTGGTAAGAATGCTACCTATAAGTTCTTTCAAGGTGTCAGACTTGGAGGGGAAAAAAACCAAACAAATAGCACAAGTATTTTAAAAATTATTTCACCTCAATTAACTGTTCCTCGTGTTCTTCATTGTCCGAATCATATGGGACCTTCCTTAGGTTTTCCACATTGAAATACAGTTTTTTATAACCTGATATCTGTAGTAAGGACATATGCAAATTTGTCTTAAACCTGAAATAATAACAAAACACCATAGAGAAGTTTTTAAATCGGCCTACTCAGCCATAAATTCTAGCTTGAATTACCAGATAAGACCTTTCTGAAGTTGATGCAATGTAAACACCAGAATTAGGAAGTGCTTTATGTGCAACTTTCAAACTACAGCATACTGGTTAAGCACATTGCTAAATAGATCTTACACACTTTAAACATCTCTAGCAGCTGATTCCAGTGCTGCAGTCTGACTCTATCCCCTTAAATTATAGGGAGGGGAAAAAAAAAAAAAAAAGGGCTAAAATCTGTTATGACACAAGAAAACTCCATATATCATCCTGACCCCTGTATCTTCACCTACCCCCAAACTTTTTTGTAAGTCTTACAGTCAAACTTTGTCAGAAATACAGTTTCAAAGAAGAATTTCATTAGACTTTAAAATTTTGATTATTCCCTGTCACTCACAAATTACTTATGCAGATGAATGCAAACATTAATCAGGCATCACTATGCTCTCTCAAATATATTTAAGGAATTATACAGCTCTTGTAATCAAACTATGCAATAATCATACTAGTTAGAAATATGGAGTAACAGAAGGGACTTGCAAAACAGAGATACAGTAATGCCAAATCCACATGAATTAAAACTTTGTGATTTATTTTCTAAAACTGATGAGGACATAACCACATCTTATTTTCAGATTTCATTCTGAATACTTGTGTTGAACGGCCTAAATATTGCATCAGGTTGAGCAACTGGAAGAACATGCTAACAAGTGAGAACAGAGAGAGGTTTCCAAACACACCCTGTATCCTGCTGTTCAATCTTCTTTTCTTTCATTACATCTCTGACACACCTCTCCACTTCAGCTTCTTCAACATGTACAGCATTTCTTAAAACCTAGGAAGTTAACACAGTTAAATGACTTCATGAGGAATGAAGACATCATCTACTTTATTATTGTTGCTCAGCTTCTGCTTATCTGTTGCATGTATTATTTACTATAAGAGGAAAAGGGTCAACTTAAGGCAATTGCTTACAACACAGTGGCTCAAATTCCATATAAAAGACCTGCAATAATTACATGAAAGCATGATTTGTAACTTGGTCAGACTGTAAACAACAATGTTTACATAGGAGTTGCATAAAGAATAAACACAAAGCTGGAAAGTTGCTTAATCTAGGTTCTTGTTTGCTCTCAGCTGCTGAATTGAAATATGTTCTTCCTAATCCAATTGAAACAAGTGCAGCCAAGGAAATAATGCTGCAGAATTAGGAGATAGGTAGCTAACAAAGCTGAGATTTCAATTAAACAAACATTTGAAGGGACATGGGATTATTTTTGAGAAACCTTAAATAAACCTAGCGTACAGAACACAAAATTCCAAGTTTTCTTCTTTCTGCGCTTTACTCCTCTTCAGTTCTCCACTCTCAAAACGTGAATGCAAGTGTGATTTTTCTGGGATCTGTCTCTGAAAAAAGGCTTTATTACAGCTTAATCTCTAGTATCTCTTACCTTATTTTTTGATGATTCCAGTGAATATTCTGCAATACAGAAAAAAATTAGATGTCAGTTAAATTGAACTGTTTTAAATAATTGACAATAAGTGTTCTTGCAGTATATAAGTATTATAAAATTTTACATCCCTTTTATACATGTAATAAAAAATTACTCAATCTTAAAATAAACAGGTTAGCAGGTAACAGAATGTCTTAATTTACACAGATTTTTTAAAATAACTCTTCAGTACAATGCTGAAAGTAGATTTGGATTTTTTTAAAGCATCAATTACATGTACAAAGCAAAGACAAATTTGAAAAGGTGTCAGGAGAGAAATATGTCAATTGATATTTTCCTGTTCTCAGACATTATTTCATGTTTATTACTGAAGAATAAGGAAGTATGGTCACTTCTGCAAGTTATTGTAAAACCACAAAAATGTTCAGTAGTTTCTTGAATTGCTATTTTAGAGCAAAATTCTGCATCAAGCAGAATTGTAAGTTAAATTACTCTTTCTCCCCCACCTCCAAAAAATGCATTTATGTCTATTCAGAGTGAATTTTTTTAGTGAAGGAAGGTAAAAACATATATACAAAGTGATGGGAAGACTCTGGGGGAAAAGGTATGACTTCTGATTCACTTTTTGATTGGAATTTCCTTAGCAAGCAGAGAAGGACGCTAGCTCTGGCATTGACTTGAATGCTCATAGGATATGTGGGATGAAAGGGTGAAAATACAATTCTGGGGGGTGGTTTCCAGCTACTGGAAGGCAGGAGGCTCAAGGGGGATCAGATCGCTCCCTACAACCACTGGAAGGCAGGCTGTGGACAGGAGCGGGTCGATCCCTTCTCCCAGGTAGCCAGTGACAGGGGGAGAGGAAACGTCCTCAGGCTGTGCCAGGGCAGGTTTAGGTTGGATATGAGGGGAAATCTCATCACCGAAAGGGTTGCTAAGCACTCAACAGGCTGCCCAGGGCAGGAGTTTAGTCACCGCCACTCGCGGAGAGATTTAAAAGGCGAGTGGATGCGGCACTGGGAGACACGGTTTAGCGGTGGGCTTTGGCAGTGCTGGGTTCCAGCTGGCGGCTGGAACCGACGATCTCGGGAGGTCTTTTCTTTTCCACGCTAAACGATCCTGCGACTGCCGCTCTACACGACGCCTCCGAGGCGCTCTCGCGGCGCCAGCCCCGGCCCCTCCATTACCTACGCCCAGCGTCCGCCGCGCGCCCGCCTCCGCGCCGCCCAGGAGGCGCTGCAGCTCGCACTTCCCCGTCAGCAGCCGCAGGACCCACTTCAGCCAGAACCGAAAGTAGTTGCTGTACAGGAACCCCCAGACGTGCGCCCACATCTTCCGCGGGCGGCGGGACCCGCGCCGGCGGGACCNCCTGCTCCCTCCCTCGCCCGCCCGCCGGGCCGGGCCGGGCCGGGCCGGGCCGGGCAGCGCTGTCACCGCTGCCCGCAAAAACCGGATTGATCGGCCGGTGTGCAGCAAGCCAGTAATGACACACGCACTCGGGACAGACATCGAGTACCTGTTTCGGCCTTGCACAACCCTGGGTGCTCCCTGATAAGCCACAGATCAAGCGCCCCGACTCTCAGAGCGTCTTCCTATTTATCCATTTTAGAAAAAAAAAAGGGATTAGTGTTTCTTGGCTACAAGTTATATAGTTTTCTTACTGATCGGTATTCTGTCTTCTGGTTAATGATTCTCTCACTTCTCATGCTAATTAATCCCGTGCTCGGTCTGTCTCTCATTTTGGGCCGGGGGTTTTTCGGGTGGGTGCTCTGTGTGTTGGTGGGGATCTGCCCCTGTTAATTACCTGGAATTACCTGTTACCCACTTGGAGCCGATTTCAGCGCAGTTACTGAGGTGTCTTCATTTCTTTCTGCCTTGCCTTGGGAGCTCTGCCAGATGCCCTTGTGGCCCCTAAATTCTGCATGCTTTGTGTGCACCATGGGACAGCCGCTGTGTCCACAGTGGTACATTCTTCTTCCCAAGCTTTATCAACTTCTGCCTGGGTTTGAGATCGTTGAAGCATGTCCAGCCCTAAACCTTAATAAGGCAATTCTACCAAAAAGTAATTTGTTTTCCTAACACCCCGGGACATCACCTAGAGCTTGTTAGCGTGCTCTCTGTTTCATGGGTTAAATCTCCCCTCTTGTTGGTTAGGCCTGAAAGTAGATAAAGATCAAAACGACAAAGGATATTCTTTCTTAGGAAAATTTTTACATATTGCACATGTTGCAACAGTTGGGCTAGATGATTTTACGTAGTGTGTTGCCATGGATCCTGCCTTGCCTTTGCTGAATGGAGGTTCAACCTGAGTGATCCATTTAGTTCTAGTCACTACTTCCATTGTATTATAATTGATTGTTTCAGTAAACATAGGTTGAACACCGAATTGTATGCAAAATTTGGAGTGTTGAAAGGGAGCTGGCAGACTTGCTTGACCGCATTCTGATACATTTTTTGATGTGTAGAAATTGAAGTACACAATTTTTACACAAAATCAAGAGCCACACAGCAGGTCTGATGGCCTATGTCCCACAGAGGATTTCAGAGCATGGACCAGCTTGTTTAGCATCCTCTCCCTGGATTCCTACACTCATAGGGGTGCAGAGTTTCATGTGGGGAAACCATTGATGTGTGAACTTCAATTGTTTGCATATCTTATTCCTCCTCAAAAACTGTGAGGTGAGGTGGTGCGTGTTGGATGTTTAGAGGCAATGTAACTGCTTAGGGGGCAGTCTGACTTTCAAAGCATTGGAGCACTGCTTGAAAATAAGCTTGAAAGTATTTATCTCTACTTAAAAGTATTTATCTCTATTTAAAAGTATTCTTACTTGGTGACAAAATGACATGATGATTTTATCACTTGACCTATATATGTTGTTCCAAGATAGCCAAACCCCAGGAAATATATATTAAAAAAATCAAAGATCCAGTGCCTAAGAACTGGTAATGGAAACTGGAGGAAATAGTCTAAGTGTAAGCTACAGCTCCCACGTAGCTTGTGTATGAAACAACTCTGAGCAAATACTCCAGGAAAAAAAAAAGGTTGTGCTATACCTCCCATCTGACACCTTAGCAGCATGCTGCTGCTGTGGTACTTAAACATAGCTGGGCTGGAAACTTCTATTCAGAGGAGCCCTGGCGACAGCAGCAGCAGAAGGGTGTTAGTTTGGTGTTGGGAAGGCAGAAGAATTGCAACAACGTGAAGAAATATAAGGGTGGCCAGGTCCTTCCTGACAGTCCCTATGCCCACACATGGGTTGCACTGAGATAGTTCATTAAAAGCATGAGCTGCTGGAATTTTAGCAAGTCCAGCAGCTGCATCCTTAAAGCGTGGGTCTGCACAAACAGCACAGGAAAATTTCTAGCTGATGAGACTTTTGTTGATTTTTTTTATACCAAAATTAAACTGCTTCTGTTTTGAGGGTTTCACTTTCCATGGCATCTTTCAAGGGATTAAATAGCTTCATGCCAATATGACTATTTTTTCATTTTATTTATACTTAAACAGAAATTACTTTTTTGTGTGGAATGTTAAAAACCAAACTAACTTCTACTAAATGTTTTGGAATTGGTTCCACTTCCTATTGTGATTTACTGTAACAATACATACACACAGTCCAGGATTATTGTTTTCTCAGTTCTCTTTGCTTCCAGTCTCCAGGAGTGATGTGTAGAGTATCTGGTGTTGACAGTGCATTGCACAACACTTCTCTATGATATACTTAGATTTGTTGAAGTAAGCTTTAGAGATTTTAAGGTCTTGGTTTAAATTAAGCACTTCTGAAATGTGAGTTTAAAAGGTGCAAGTTTTAGTCTTACACTTATTTTTGCTCATATGATGTTTTCTTCACTTTAAATCTGTATTTTAAAGTAAAATCTGTAACCAACTATTTAAAAATATTAAAGCATGCTTTTCTGATTTTTTTTCACAGCTTTTTATAAATTGCAAAACAGCAAGCATGTTTGATTGTGTACAAATGTTAGCACTAAAATCATGCAAGATGCTTCTGTATCATCATGTTCCCTCAATTAATAAGTTCTATTAAGACAGTCAAAAATACCATGCAGTAGCTTAAAAAAAATTTCTACCTTCCTCTTTTTGTGTTCACTAGTTGCCTTCAAGTCTTACCTTCACAGAGACCTTGGTTAAAGTAAAGATCATGACGTGTTTACTTTTTAAAATCCCATTTCTTGGGTGACAGCAGGGCAAACAACCAGCAGTAGCAGTTGGATCTCTCTCTAGTCAGAGAACTTTCCATGGCAGCAACAATTGCCTATTATTACTGGTAGTTATTCTTTGTTCACATACCCTTGCAGATGAAGGACAAGCAAAATAATCCACTGCTTGGCTCAGCCAGAAGCCTGTATTTTGTCAAATATTTATTTTACTGTTTCTTATCTCTACTCTTGCTTACACACAGAGGTGTGAAAACAGTATAGAAGTGCAGAGCAATCCTCTGAGCAAGAAGAGACATTCAGTTATAAAGCACAAGGACAAGCCTAGGAACTCTCTCTTGCAGGTAAGGAGAGCCAGTCCACTGAATCACTTGCTTAGTGTTAAATATTACTCAGCAACATGTTCTTCTATAGAGTCTTTTTAAAGATGATCTGTTTGCTAAAAATGCAGAAAGTCTGCTGATGGGAGGTAAAACTGCTCTGAAACAATTAACAGCCCCCAAAAACCCCAGCACAACCAGTTGTACAGAGTTCTTGAGCATGTGAAATAACGTATGAAGACGGCCCTGGGAGGGAGATCCTGTGAGTGCACAAAGCAGATAAGGGACCCTGTTTGCAAGTTAGGTCCAAGTGCAGTGGAAGCTCATGATTGTTTCAGTCATGAGATTTTTGAATTTTTATTTTTATTTTTTTTTTTTGAGGAACACTTAATGCACTACCTCATTGTAAGTTAACGAGCCAGTCTGTGAAGTGAGCATCAAGTAAACGATGCCCATAACTCAGCACGGCTGAGTAACTGTATCTGCTGCCTTAATAAATAACATCAAATGCAGTCAGTGGCAGTCTCCACGGAGGTTCCCCACACACTGTGTCAGTTTGTTATTAGTTTCTGGAAATATGTGATAGTCTTGTCTTTTTTTTTTTTTTCCTTACTCTCTCTGAACATAAGCTAAAATTAAATGTGTGTTAGATTCTGTTAATCTTATCTTCAGCAGCCCTCCTGCTTGACTACGTCATTTACGTGTTCACTTTGGCTTTATTGCAGAGAGAACACCAACCAATAGAGACATTTTATTCATTACTTGGGGCATGTTTAATGCTCATGTGTTCCTCTTAGTTCTAAATCTCTATTTTACTGCAAATGTGCCAAAATCTACATTGACCCTCTGTCAAAATGAGTGCCCTGAGATTTTAGTTTATTAACTGGGAGAGGGAAACGGTGATGGGGAGGCAGTAGGAGAAGAGGATTGAGTCATGATTACATTGCATCTTATTAGCCAATTATAAATGCATATTTACAGTGTAGCTTAAAGAAGATTTCTCAGTAAAAAATTTCAAAGGCACAGAAACAGAAGGTAGAGGGAAGTTTATAACAAATGAGTACAGGATAGGAACTGTGAGGTCTAACTCAAGGCTTCACAGTAATTTATGAAGCCACACAGATTTTTAGTTCATGTGTATACTGATGCAGGCTACTAGCAGTCTCTTGCATTTTAAATGAATAATAACATTTATAATTAAAAGTAATTAGTAAACAGAGATGTAAACCCATCCATATCGTAATTCTGACACAGGAAGGTCACACTAACCTTGCCAGAGCAGCAATATGCAATTTGTGAGGTCTAAGATTTCCAAAAAGGACATAGTTACACTGTTGGCAGTATAAAGAGCGGCACATAAAGGCAGCATTGACATTAGGACTCCAGCACACCTGTGGCCAGACACCACTGCTGTAGGATTTGGCATTGCTTTGCACCACACCCTCACAAGTGACCTGGGGCTTTGGTACAAAACGAGATAAATTGTTAAGTAAGCAAATAGAGAAAAGGAAGAAATAATACAAGCATATTTTTAGGAAACTAATTATCTAAAATACTACGTTCTCTGGGTAAATAAGGTAATGAATTATAAATGCTAGTAATGCATTAAGGAAGTAGATAACAGTTTAGATAGCAAACAGCTTACTGCTTTTGTGGGCTACCCAAGTCCAGTCTGGTTTCTGAAGCTGTCCTTTGCATGTTTGCAACACAGAACAGGAAATCATATTTTCTTTATCACAGATGTAGAATGAAAGGTAGATTTATGAGTGGGTAGAGAACATGTCAAAGCAAAAGCCACTAAATACCTGCTAATCAGGTATAAGAAGGAGGAAGAGTTTTTCTTATAAAATGTAGGTGGTTCCAGGAACTTCGGTGTATAAGGTATCTGTTCCCTTTATAAACTATGTTGTAGAAGATGTATTCTAAACAGTGACTAACTTTTTGTTTTCTTATGGATTGCTGAAGACCTAAAAAGGCAAACAGGCATGCATGCCTAAATAGAAAGCAGGTGTGTGAAGCAAGGTACAGTGGCTGAAGTATAATACCTTTACCAGTGTAGAGGTACCAGTGTACCATTCGACTCTCATCAGGTTAGATTTTGCAGCTGCTTGCCCTCCTTCCTCTTTGAAGGTGAACTGAAAAGCTTGGTTTATTTACCTGATTCTGTGACCGTGCTAAATGCATGTATTAACTGTACACTACAGCTTGGATTCCTGATACAATCTTACAAGCAATATGCAAACATATGCTCCATTGGTTTTAAATTAGGAAAATAATGTTAACCATTACAATGTTGTGCAGAAAAAGTTCACATCACAAGAGGTTTATGTCCAAAAAAGAGACAGAGGACTCCTGTAACTTTATTCATGAACAAAGGGAGAGGCCATGGGGCATTTCCCGTAGGGTCTCGCAAATTGTTGGAGGACACAGCCCCCTTATTATCCTGATTTTCCCAGCCACATCACCCTCTCCCTTTCCCCCTTGGCTAAGGCATGTGGAAGGTACAGACTTCCCGATTTGCCTACATGTTCCCCTTAACATACATGTACACCCACCCACTCACCCACCCCACACCTTGCATAAGACAGTTCTATCAAGTCTTTATTCTATTTCTCGAAGTTCGGGAACTCAGCGTGACCTTGGCTGAGCAGTAGTCCCTGTCAGTTAGTAACATTAACATTTTCTGAAACTGATAGTTTCTCCCGTTAGTTCCTCATCTACAAGTCTCTGGCCCTACCTACAAGCAGATTCACAGCACCTGTTTGTCAGGACAGGTTCATCTTATTCCTTCCAATGTTATGACTTGGGCTAAACAGCACCTGCCAAAGTGCCGGTCCGAGACGTTTTTGCCGTGGAAACGCAGCCTGTATTTGCCGCAGTCAAGAGGTTTCTCAGTGTGTGTCCGAGCGTCGGGAAGGCTGAGGGCAGGGGCGGGCTCTGCCAGGGGCTGTACAGCGGGAATTGGCGTGGGCGCTCGTTCACGAGGCCAGTGTCTCCCGGGGGGGAAGCCGGGCGGCAGGAGGGGCGGGTGCCCGTCGGCAGGGACACGAGAAGCGCAGCGGGGCCGCGCTCTCCTCAGCGAACGGCGATGTGCAGCGGGAGAGCTCGGCGGCCCCGCCCGGGAGCAGCGAGGCAGGACGTGCCTGTGCCCCGGCCCCGGGCGCAGGGGGCGGGCGGGCCAGGGCAGCGCGGCACGAACACGCCCGGCC
>VZTR01020463.1:349575-383547 GCA_013400775.1 Chaetops frenatus
CGCCTCGGGTCGCCCCATCCCTTCCCGGAGCTCCGGACCAGCTCGGCTCTCCGGGGGCGCTGGGCGTATTCCCGTGTGACCCCGAGGTTTGGCCGCCTGTGGACATGTGGGTCTCGCCCGTTCCCCCGGGGTCGTGGCTTAACTGCACCTGGGCACAGCCTTGCGAAACAGCGTACAGGATTGGATCCTTGGGTCGTACTTGCCCTATTAAAAATACAGCCCTAAATTTAAGAAACAATAAAAGTTTATTTTTAACTTTTTTTCCTAACTCTTTCTCTTTTTTTTTTTTTTCCCTCCCAACTCCAACTCTTTTTCTCTTTTTTTAAGCATCTTGCATTAAGATGGAAATGAAAATCTAAACGTGATTGCTGTGTCTGTTGTTTTTAAAGTGGTTTTGATTTTATTGTCTGGGGTGATAAAGTAGTATTATCCATCCTGCGACTGTATTTGGCCCTCACGTACAGTCACTTTTTCCTGTGCATATTTCCAGGACCAGAATGCAGAGAAAAAATTTTATATTTTATTTATAAACTTTAAAATTATACACTATCTTTTTAGTAGGTTATGTAGGTGGCACATGCTGGGTAGTTCTACATAATGCTATGTCTAAGATTTTCTGAGCCAATAAAGGCAAGATAAAACTAATAGTATTTTCCAAAAAAGAAAGGAGAAGGTCTTTCCAAATAGTATCTCTGAGACTTGCAGACGTGGCTTGTTATGGGTGAGGGAGTGATTGGTTTGGCGTGAGGGAAAGAGAGTGGATCTTTGAGTGCTTCCTACATATGCCTTTACAATAGCTTTGGTTTTATAGGTGCAGAAGAATTAGAATAAACCAATTAGTAACTTCTGGGATGAACACAACTCCAGCTAACAGATAATTTGTTTATATTAATTGTTCCTGTAACAAATAGAAGTGGTGGTAGAGATCTTGGCCCCACAATGGCATATTGAATAGAGTTAAGGCAGTGCTGATGCCTTTTAGGATTTTTGGTCAGCTGTATGGCTGTTTACATTACAACATTTTATGTTTTCTTGAGTGGCACTCCTGCTAGGAGTGAGGAAGGAAAAATGAAGGGTGTGTCTTAGGAGACTAAGACCCAAGAGATGTCAGAATGAGTTTGTCCAATCTGCAGTTACCATTGTGTACCACCATGTCTTGTGGCTCATGTTTTGGGACTCCTCATTACTGACATCACATTTTCATTTCACTTTCTTTTTGACGTTTCTTTGATGACATTCCATACTAGGCTGTTTTGCTTTGGGATTTCATTTGTTTGTGTTTTGTTTGTTTGTTTTGGGCAAGAGGGATAATGTGTGTTGTGGTGTATATGTGTTGTCTTAACTTCTCTTTCCACAGCTGGTTCCTCCTCCACAGTAAACTGAGTAACTAATTCCTCTCAGATGGTATAACTTTCCTAATTACTATTATTATTAGCACCTGTTTTTTTGGCAAACTTTTAACCATTGCATATGTGAATATGTAGTCTCCAGAGGCTCTCTTAAGCTTGGTAAATCTCACAAATGTGTAAATAAAACAGTTAATATTAGTAACTAAAGGAGAAAGTAGCAGTACATGGTGAATGCCTCTCTATTAGGTTTATTTTACTGAAAATATAGTCTTTCTTCCCAAGGGGTGTTAGAAGACAAGCCTTCTACCCATCCAGAAAACCTTAAGAACAGCCAGCCATAGGTAAGAACAACAACAAAGGTTGTTACCTTTTGCCACAGAGAGAGGAGCATTGGGAGCCACCTCACTAATGCTCTGTTGTTGTCACAGGGTATTTGTTTAAGAGCGTGGTTTGAAATTAACCTTTTGCTCTGAAGACAAGCAGATACCTCTGCTCAGATGTTTTTTCCTTCTGCACTGCTGACTTTGCTCTCATGCTTAGAGTGCTACAGGAATTTCCACTTTTGGTGCATCTCAAGCTATGAAGTGTGTTTTCTTTCCTAATGCCCTTTTCACTTCGCCCACCAGTTACTGTGAGGTCAAGTACTGTTGTACCTTGTCAGCTCCCATCTCTTTCCTCCATTTGTCAAATGTTTCTAGCTCATTTTCTTTCATATGTTGGTTAAATCTCTCCTTACTTTTGTTAACTGCTCTGCCCATTGAAATGTTTAGGCTGCTCTTGATTTTTGACTACAATCTATCACACTAAGCAGCAGTAGTCTGTAGTATTCCCTTGGGTTCCTCTCTAGTTAATTGTTTCTTGGATAGCAGTGATTTTGGGATAGTCAATAAGCTTTGTAAAACTAGGACAGCTCAAGACTAATGGTCTTGAGTACTTCTATAATATAAATGTACATAATAGCCCTGCAAAATATTGTTCAGTTGGTCCGCAGTCTCAGCCTTTCAGCCTTTGAATATTAGAAGTTTAAATCAGATATTGACTCTGTCCTGATTTCTGTGCCAATAAAAATCAGTAGCTGAAGTCAGTGATCTTTAAACACCTTAAAATAAAGGTGGCTTGAGAGTTTCGAGTTGAAATGTATTTGCTGTCAATGACAGCAGTAAATAATTGGCTCTTTGGTGCTGCTTCTGATTATTGTGTGCAGCCTGAGGATTGACATGGAGTTATGAGACTGAAATCAAGTACAAGACTCAAACTGGCATAGCAGGGAAGATGCTACTTACTCATTTACTTAAAAATAAAAGATCAGAATCTACCACAGTCACTAGCCTTCAGTTATTGTGGATAATACTGTGTATGCTTTAACTATGGTTAGGAAGATGTTTTTATAGCCACTTTTCCCATTGCTTTATAAATATAAGTAAAGGTTTCACACTAAGTATACTGATATTTTTGAGGCCAAGGGAAAAAAAAAAAGGAGATAAAAGTAATTGTGGAGACAACTGGTAATGATCAGATCTTCAGGGAAAGCGAGTGCTGTGTCTAAAGCTGCGTGGTGATTCCTTCAGCATCCGCTGCAGTGCTTGTGAGCACAGGCTGCTGGTAGCGAGCACTCAGCTGGGCTGCTGCAGCAGCTCCTGTTCCACGTCCTGCATGCTTTTGCTGTGACCTTTTTGGTCCCTCCCCAGGCCCCAGGCTAAACCTGGCTGAAGCAAACCGTTTGTATCTGAGCATAGGAAAGGCTGTTTTTAGGGTGATGCAGATGGTTTTTGCTTGTGAAACTGAGCTACAATTTGCTTGTTAATTTCACCTGACCAAAATTGTTTGCTCTCCCAAAAACACTCTTCACGTAGGTTTGTAGTTCTGAAAAATAGCATACAACCTACAATATGTGTAGTGATTTTCTTACAGTTTTAGCTATTGTTTTCCATGTAAATACTAATCCATTAAAAAAAACCCCACAGGTATATAAAACCAGTAAATTAAATGTGAGGAGGTAGCAATTTTTTCCCCACTTGAAAAACAGAAGGCAAAACCGCATTATAAACTCATTATGAACTTACATAAAGTTTCTTCAGAGGAAACAGTATTCCTGAATGAAGAGAAATTTTGGTGTCTTTGCTGAATAACAGTGAAATTTTTGTAAGTCACAAAAATGAGGTCAATGAGATCTCTCTTTTGGCAGTGCTTCTTCATGTTGCTCTCAAGGGTTGCAAGATTAAATCTCTTTGAATTGATTTGTGATGTGTTGTTGCTCTCTTCATCTAAATTTGTGGGATACTTTGTCCAAGTAAGTTAAAAGTAAGCTTTGCCTGAAGTTGGGAGAAGTTGGTGCTGAAATATGATGTCACAAGGATCTAGGCATGTTAATACATACATGTTGAGTCAAACATTGTGAAACCTGAATTTCTTTAGTTATTCCTTTGAGGTGGAATGAGCAAGAGAGAAACTGCTCATATAATTACATTCACAGAAGTATATGTAAGGATCATCAATTTTTTTAACATCTACATTTTGAATTTGTTCCATAAATTGGAGGGGGGGGGGAGGGAATGGAAGTTTCATCATTGCAAAGAGTTCAAGAGGTATTTCTGATGAAAGTATTTTTTTTCCCAGTTGAAATACAGTAATGTACATGCTAGTCCAGACAGCATGATTACACATTTCTTGTATTTCCAGTCATCTTCTTGCTATGGTGTTAGGCTTTGTTTCAGCTGTGCAGACAAGTGCCAGGTCCCCAGGAGATCCTGTCATTTGTGATGGAGCTCTTTGCAGCTTTCCTGTCCAGTCCCAGCTGGCATGCTCTGGCTCACAGCTTCAATTAGATCGTGCCAAATTGACAGATTTGATAAGGAAGTCTTGAATTACAGTGCTCTCACTTCAGCCAATACAGCTTTTATCCAGATTTCTGAGCATGCAGAAGCCATTCTTCCTGTCTTCTCTGGGACTGTTAGGCTGTGTTTAACCACCATTTTCCCCAGCTGTCCCAGCTGACTGGTAGGCCATGTCTTCCCTTCTTGTGTACATTTCCTTCCAGTGACACTGAGAGCAAACACTGAGGTTTTGCCTCAACATGCACTTGGGATGTGGCTGAAATATGCAGAGTGTGATAAGGAAAGGGTTTGTCAGTCCCTCAATTGTGTACTCAGTTTCTTTGTGTAGTTCTGCATTTTGGCATTAAACCTCTCCCCCACAACATACAGCAGCCTCAAATGGCCCACTTAAAGTTTAGTATTTGCTGATCCAAAACTTTATATCAAAATTCATATCCAAGACTTATAAAAGCTGTGCCGTGTCACTGGCTTCAAAGTGTATGATTTACTAAATGAAGATTCTGCTGCTTCTTGCTGTTACTTCAGGTAGGACTGTGCCTAAAGAGTAGAGGCACTTAGCCATAAATCTTGTGGTACAAAAAAGAGTCCAGTTATGGTTGGGTTTTGTAGAGAAAGGGATAAGGGAGCATTTCAGACCTCTCTTTGTTTTCTGTGCAGTGTCTCATCATAACCTGTACTTAAACAAGTGTAAGCATATGACCTTCGTGCTTTCCTGGAGTTGTACACTGAGTTTTGAGGAGTAGACTTTTGTCTAGAAATACCATACTCAGTGGCTAGGCATTGAATTAAATGTATGTATAATTTAGTAGTTGTTGCTAGCTCAGGAAGAGAAGTAAAATATTTAAAATACCAACCAGAACAATGCAATAGCCATTCCTTGAAGTGAATGAGTACTCCCTTGGAATCGAAGTGTACTAATTATGGGCAAACACTATGCAATATCCATTCAATTCCTATGTTTTTTCACTTATTTTTATAATACTGCTTTCCTATATGGTGATGTTCTGACTGAATGTTTTCAGATCACTTTTCACTACACTGTAATATAGGGAAAGACTTGAGTCCAAAATGAGAATGGTTTGCCAACATTTAAGAAAATATTACTAGAGCTCAAGTTGTTTTTTCTTTGAGACAAGTTTGCTTATCTATTTTCAGTTAGATACAGTATGTAAATTGTTCAATAAAAGGTATTCTATGCCAAACCCAAGACTGAGTCCATGTTCATTAGACAATAATGTGAGTTTTTAAAATCCAGTTATTATCTTTGATCTTCCTTTAACTCTGTAGGGTGTGTGTTTGTTTTAATTCTGAACGTATTCTGATGGGAGCAGAGGAACCCTATCTCCCCTGCCCCAAATTGCTGGCACAGTGCTTTTCTTTGATGTCCCTGGCTTAATGCAAAGTCCCTCCACTGCCTTGTAGCTCCTGTCAAAAGCAAGTAGATGTCTCTAACATTTTTGGAAGACACAAATAATACTGTGCTGTAAGACTCTAATAAAAATAGTTAAAGGTAAAGCACTGTGTTGAATTTGTGCTTGCCTAAGAACTCACTGTTCTGGCCTGAGACAGAGGCATTGTTTGGGGAATTTTTTTCCCCTTCCTTACTCGGAGAGCACAAAACCTGAGCTTGCAAAGCATGTAACAAGATTCAGAAAGGTCTCTCATCTTAGATCAGTTATGGAGAGATAATAAACTGCCAGTTATCAGTGCAATGCATGCCTCAGTGGTTTAGTATGCCTCGTTAACCTGAACAGTGAGCAGTGGTTCCAAGCACAGAGTGTGACAAGATCTTTTGCAGTTAGTGTGCTTATATAGTTTTCTTTTAAGGAGGCCATTAACCAAATTTCAGTTTCTAAAAGACCCAGTCCTTAGGTATGATAAGCAATGTAGCTTGTAATCAAGAAATAGAAACAAGATTCACTGCTAGACTTTGGAGTGTTTTCTTCCCTCCTTTCTGCCACTTCCAATTCTCCTTTTATTTTCTTTTCTGCTTGAGTGCTAGGAGGAGATAGTGATGAATTGTTCCACAGCTCTTAGATATTGCCAGAAATCATTAATGAGACTGGAAGCATTTATAATCATAGAGGAAGTATATATGTGTGGAGGTAAGAGAAATAATCAGTTGGCTTTTAGAATTATTATTTGCATTAGATTAGTATTGTCTCTAAACAGTTTCAATTTGCAGTGCAGAAAGTTTTATAGACATAATATATCTATTAGGAGATAACACAAGAGAACATTTAAAACCATTTTAAATATTGCTGTCTTAGAATTACAGTATCCATAGGTATATATGCCAATATGTAGTTAACAGTCAGAGGAAAGCTACAGTAGAGCTGAAAATTCACTGCAAAAGCTTTGGGTGCTGTCACTGTGTCTGGGGGGTGGCTGGGTCTTTTTCTGCTCCCATGGCTTGTAGCCAGTGTAGCCCCATGGACTTTTCCTAGAAGGGAAATTCAGTGAACCACTCTTAGCCCATCAGAGTGATTCATCTTCAGCTCACCAAGGGGAGAAGAAGCCTTTACATAGGATCCCAGAATATGCTTAGATGGAAGGGACCCACAAGGATAGTTGAATCCAACTCCTGGCCCTGGACAGAGTCACACCCTGTGCCTGAGAGTGTTGTTCAAAAGCCTCTTGAACTCTGTCAGGCTTGGTGATGTGACCACTGCCCTGGGGAGCCTGTTCCAGTGCCCAGCCACCCTCTGGGTGAAGAATCTTTTCCTGATATCCAGCCTAAACCTCCCCTGACCCAACTTCATGCCATTTTCTTGGGTCCTGTCACCACAGAGAAGGGATAAGTATGGGCCCCTCCACTGCTCCTCCATTTCCCCTCACGAGGAAGCTGTAGACCACAATGAAGTCTCTCCTCAGTCTTCTCTTCTCAGGCTGAACAGACCAAATGGCCTAAGCTGCTCCTTAGAAGGTTTTCCTCCAGACCCCTCCTTTGCGCACTCTCTAATGGCTTAATGTCTTTTTTACATTGTGGCACCCAGAACTGCCCCAGCACTGGAGGTGAGGCTGTCCCAGTGCAGAGCAGAGCAGGACAATCCCCTCCCTTGCCCAGCTGGTGATGCTGTGCCTGGTGCCCCCCAGGACAGGGTTGGCCCTCCTGGCTCCAGGGCACTGCTGACTCACATTCAACTTTCCATCAGCCAGGACCCCCAGGGCCCTTTGCACAGAGCTGCTCTCCAGCCTCTCATCCCCCAGTCTGTCTGTACATCCAGGGTTGCTCCATCCCAGGTGCAGAATCTGGCACTTGCCCTTGTTGAACTTCCTACAGCTGGTGATTGCCCAGCTCTGATTTGTTGGGGTCTCTCTGCAGGACCTCCTTTACATTCTTCTGCTTTTTGTGGTTTTGCCAAAGGTCCTCATCTCGCTCGTTTCTGGTTTTATTCTGACACTCCTCACTGCTGATGGTTATACAAGGCTTTGCCAAGCCAGGCTGCTGCTGGGCACAGAGAGTGTTTCATGCTGTACCCAGAGCTCCATCTCCCTGACCCTCCTTGTCAGAAAGCACTGTATTTGTAAAAATGCCCTGTGTCTTTCTAAGCAATCTACTGCAAGCAGCTGGTTTAGCTCTCTGTGGATCATTCAACACTGAATGTTGGAATCCCAGGATCAGAAAGTTTTGGAGTTTGAAGTTGAGAAATGTAGCACCTTCCCCTGCAACTCACAGTCCTCCACTGACTTTTTCCTTATTATGGATTTCATGTTCTTGGTTTTGTCTTCAATTTACCTTTACCCAGATGTGCTCCCAAAACTCTACCGTCTTAATACTCTTCCAGACTACTTCTTCTCCTGAATAAACTTTATTATTGTTTATGCACTTTTGTGATGAATCTTCTGGCCCATCTCCTATTCTTTCACTCCATTCCATCATATAAATCATCTTTTAGAAAAGAAATTCTGTTCTTATTGCAGGAAACGACTTAGATGTGTACCAACACCAGTTGCTGGAACTTCAGCAAAGACTATTGTTTGCTGGAAAAGAAAATAAGAAAAGAACACACGAACTGAGCAGTGCCCTAGATGAAATTAAACATATAGTTGCAAGAAGAATGAACATGACAAAAAATTACACAGGTTTGTAGGGGTTTTCTTTGCTTTTTTTTTTTTTTTTTTTTTTTTTAAGGACACCAATATGTAAAGTTTAGTCATCTGGCTTCTTCCCATTGTTTAATTAAACTTTTTAGTTACCTTGCCTTACAGACTGTTGTACATCTGTCTTTCTGCACACTGTAGTTACATGCAATAGATTGACAGTTTGATTTTGTCACCTAGAATAAATCAGGTAGTTGTGCAGGATCTGTCTTCCTCCCTGTTGAGACTGGCAGAGCTTCTTCTCTGGGGAGAGAAGGGAAACCAGAAGAGGCACCTCTGTGCTGGACGCATTTCACAGCATACCCCAACTTCAGAAAGACTCTGGATGTGACTGAAAACTGCCATTTAACAATCCTTGTTTTCATTCAGTACAGCAGGCTGATAGTCAGACTAAAATAGGGAATTAACCTGGACTGTTACAGGGAAAAAAAGAACAAGGTGCATTTTTACTTTGTGTAGTCAGAGTTGTTTCTTCTCCTGTTCTTCCCTGCCAGTTTTTGTCTGTTTATCCAATATTAATTCGTTGGGACTGTTCAGATGTGTGTAAACACAAGGCTGAGTGTTGGCAGGGTGGTGGCCTTAGGAGCTTTAGAATAGAGTCATATTGTCAGCCCCCAGTAGCCCCACATACTGTGGGCAAAGGGTTACTGCCTAATGCACAAAATAGCAGGAAAGGAGAGTGCAAGTTCCCCTTCCCCCTGCTTTTGATTCTTATTGGAGCTAGCTAAATTTCAGAAAGTATTAAAGGTGTCAGTTCTCAGGATTTAAGGGAGAATTTTTTTGAATCACTGAATAATTTCCCTTTTATTTTTACTTACCCTTCTGCTTCCCATTCCAGCCACCTTTTATTATACAACCAAAACTAAAAGGTTTGTTGTAGTCAATGGAACTAAACTGCCTTGCCCAACACTTGATAGTTACTACTTCCAAATAAAGAAGGAAAGTCCTTGGAAAGTTATGAAGGTGGATTCTATGCAGAAAAATTCCAGCTTAACAGTGGAAGGACTTGTGGGTCTCTGTCTCATACCCAAATGTCTGGACAGATATATATGGTTGTTTGGGGATTTTTTAAACTGTTGTCTGTAAGGTAGGGAATCTCTTTGTAGTCCTAATTTTCTGTATGAGTATCTTTTGGAAGCTGAAAAACTAAAGACACTGCCCATTCAGTAAGTCTCTGCCTTTCTTGATCTAAGCTGAATGAATAAAGCTGATGATGGTTTATGTGATACTTGTACATAACTTTGAATGCTGGTAAATTTTGGGAGTTATCTTATGTTTCCATCCCAGTCAATAAACCTTCTGTTGCTTTCATTTTTTTTTTTTTTTTAATTAATAAAGAAAAATAAAATCCCTTTTCTCTTAACTGCTATAGCAGTTCCTTGAATATTTTTTGTTCCTTGAATAGTTTTTAGAGGCCTGTATGTGGTCATTCTTTTTACCATAGGACTTTTTATAAAGTGAGAACTTTTGCTTTGGCTGTGAAAACCACCATGTGTTACTTTTTGGGGAAAGCATTTAAGTTTATTTAGTAGTTGAGAAGGTTATTAATCAGCATCTGTGTTTCTTTTCATCTAAAACTTGTTTGCCAACCATGTAAAAAAAAAACCCAAAACCCAACAGTTTTTTTACTGCTGCCTTTAAAATAACTGCTTACAGTGTTTCAAGATGACTCAGTCCTGCAAATGTGTTGACACAGGGAAATACAGATGATGTTCCCAGGATGTTCAAGCTTGGAGCTCTGCACCATCACCTGAGTGGGAAGGAGCTGTACTGGGAAATTCTCAATTTAATATAATGTAATATATATGACACTTCTGAAGAATAGTCCTGACTGAATAACCTTGTGTTTGGTAATTTACCAGTGTTCAGTTGAGCAAAACAGGTGAAGAAATAGGCTTCTCTGCTGGCCTTTTCTTTTATGTGTTTCTCTGTGTTTGTTGTGTCTTTAAGGTGATATGAAGTGGAAAGAGTTAAACCTCCCCAGAAAACTCCCTGTGCATCTTACAAATATGTATTACTATCTCCCTCATCTCCAAGAATATGGAGATGCAATTTTTCCAAATGTTATTTTTGGGCAACAGAGAACTGGAGGTAGGAAATAAAGTTTGGCTTCTATTTTATATATGTTTGTATATTTTATTAATTTCTAGCAATGAAGCATACTCAGAAATTTGGAATGAATTTTCTCCCTTAACTTTCTAATGTTGCCAAGCTGAATGAATTTTAATGGTGTTAGCAAAAGTTCTTTTAAAATGCCCACCCCTATTTCAAGCCTTTATCTCAAAGTATTCTGAAAACCTTTTCAAATATCAATTAAAAAATACTCTTAACTGAAAAACAGGATTATTTTTTGTTTTAAACATATATTCATATGGCTAAGATGCAGTAGCTGACTTTTTTTCCCCAAAAAATTAGTATGGATGAGGAAGCCAAGGTGAATTTACAGTTTGCATTCAGTTTGCTAATGTGAGAAGCAACAGGAAAGGTGATGTGATCATTTAAAGGATATTAATATATCTCCAATGTAGCTTTTTCATCCACGTGAGAAATCAGCTGACACCTGTAGAAATCATAATGGATTCCAGTGAACAATAATACAAATTTTAAATGCATTGTCCTGTCATGTGACAGCTAAAAGGAACATGCAAAAATGGTAAGCAAAGAAACTAGTCCCCCATTTTGCTGAGTTTTGTATTTTGTTGAAATTTTAACTTTTCTCTAGGATGATTTTACATGAAGAAACATTGGCAGTGTTTTTGATTTAACTAAAAAAACAAAAAAACCCCAAACTCTGGGCCATGCTCATGACAATGGATAACTTTCTACAGACTTCTCATTAGTAGGTGTAGTTGTAGCAATGTGATTGAGTGCTGTGGCTCTCACTGGAGTGCCTGTGGATCAGTGTCACTAATAAAAGAATACTCTATGTTTAATCTTCTCCTGTTTGTACAGGAAAATCACAATAGCAAGACTGCAGTTTAATAAGTACAGGTTGACCTTCCCAATGGTTTAGCAGGATATGTGCTGGGAAGGAGCATTGGCACTTTGGTGGTTTTGAGCTGACACTGGCATGGAAGTTGAAGTCAGAAGCAAGTCACTAATTGAACCTACTGTTCTATTTCAAACTGTTGCTTCCTCACCAGCCTTCTAGGATTTTGGTGAATAGAAATTATCTGCAAGATTCCACAGGTTTACTGAACTATGTTTGGCTGCAGATTTAAGGAATGGCCATACTAATGAAAAAAGAGACATCCTGCTCATGGTCTAATGATGTAATCCAGCATAGGTTTGCTACTAGTGGAGGCTTTGCCAGGGACAATTTCAGTTCCTTTGTTTTTAATAACAACATCTTAGTTCTTTTCTTCTTTTTGATGCCATGAAAACCATTGACACATATCAATTAAACTGCACAGAAGGATTTTTGAATTGGGTTCCTTTCTGAAATACACAGCATTCACTTCGTTCTGTGAGAACCTGCTCACTACACCAGTGTTGGTTTAACCCTTCCTACTTAACTCTCCAAAGCAAGAGCAAGCACTTATTTTGCAATACTCACTTTTAAATCTCACTAGCAAACACCTACATGTTTGCCAGAGGTAGTGGTATCTCCAGGTTCTCAAGGGAAATATTAACTGTCGCCAAGTTTTATGGTCACATCAAATCAAAGTTAAAATATAATTTCCATTTCCCTTAAAATTACATGGCTTGAGGCATTCTCTCTTTGCAGTTTCCCTGGTGATGGGTATTCCTACGGTGAAAAGGGAAAAACAAAATTACCTGATTGATACCTTGCATTCCCTACTGTACCGACTATCTGAAGAGCAAAAGAAGGACTGCATAATAATCATCTTTATAGCAGAGGTAAGTTTGCATGGAAAGGTGCAGAATGCTGATAGACAATATGGAGGTTTATGTCTAAATGTAATAGTGCAAAATACTGTTAACTTGGCCTTTGGGAGGTATTTCTTCAGGGCTGGAGGAGATTAGTGCCTCAGTGTTCATATGTGGGAAAAAACCCGACACTGTAGTGCAGATGATAGGAGGGTAAGAAGTCGTATTACATTTACCAACACAATTGTTGGGTCAGATTTTCCGAAAAAACCATAAGAACTCATTATTTATCTCTGAAAGTAAGGTTTTCTGCTTCTAGAATGAAATTTAAGTTCTCCACAGAAAAGTGCCCTAGAACCTGAAGAAAGTAAACTTAGTCTAAATGTTCAAATTATTTATCTGCTGGTTTGATAACATATATCTTGCAAAGCATCTTGACATCTTGGAGCCTTCTGCGTGCAAAAGAAAATTGTTCAGACCCTTGAACATGTTAGGGAAAGTAAACAGTGCTCAAGGCAAGATATTAGGGATAAATGCATGTTTTTTCTCACTCAAAAATATCTTGATTACATCACAAAAAAAAAGCTGCAGAAGAGAATTAGCTAGTAATAGCTTCTAGCAGGTGAAATGACTGGGCAGTTAATCAGACTTCATATTTCTTCTTCATATTTCTTTCTCCTTCCACAGACAACAGTAAATTCATACATGTAATTATTAGCAGTTACAGATTGCTATTTTTATGGTTTGGTCATGACTTCTGCAAGTGTCAAACAGAGTATAGTTCTTTTGAATAAGTTTGACCATGACTTCCACTTTTCTGTTTGGATCTCAATGGTGAGTACAGAGGACCAGTTTTATTGGCTGTAGTTCCTCTTCAGCAGAGTTTTTAGGAGCTGAACCTACTTTGCAGTTGGTATTTCCCAATGAAGAGCCCTGGCAGTGATGAGCTTTGCCTGGCTGCCTTTCAGGTAAACTTCTTATTAGAGGGCTCCAGAGGATTCTGTAAGTTTTTAAGGGCTAACTTTTGAATAGTTTCCTGCTGTGGAGAGTCCTAATGTGACACTTGGAACAAACAGGAGCTGTGGTTGTAGTAACAGCCTGTATCAGCCAATTTAGGATTAAACTGCCATTGTAAGAATTACTTTCCCTTTTCTCTCAAATGCAAAAGTCATGTTCTCACAGCTTCCATTTTTTCAGCCATGCAGTAAATTGGAGCAGAAAACTCTCTGATCTGAGAGGTTATAAGAACATTTTATTATGAGAAGAGGGCAGGTGTGTTCACTGGTCATGAATCCACACCTTCCTTTTTCCCACAAAGTTGTAAAAGATCAAGGTAAATGTTTACATCATGGGTTAAGCTTGAGTAACTTGTTGACTGAGGGTGAGTTTAAGTTCTGGGTATTTTTTTTCTTATCATAGTTCTTTGCTTCATTTTTTTTNNNNTACTTACTACAAATTTAATATATAATTGGTAACAATTATTTGTTTATTTATGAAAAAAATCTGAACTCCTAAGACAGTTACTGTTTCTTTAGAAATCACATCCATAAAACTTGGCACTCTTAATGTAGTTAACAGATATGGTTTGCACACTAAGACTGTTACTTTTATGAAACAGCAGTAATGAATGTCCACAAAATTTCCAATCAAAGAGCTGTAGGTTTGTTATATTAGGAAGAAATGAAATAAAAATTTTAAGTATTGATGGCTTTAGAATATTTTGCCTTGATGATTTTTCTCATCAGCCTTAGGCCTCTTTTGTGATTTTTGGATGATTAACCCAAAATTTACTGACAGTTATATGACTGTGCTTTACTGGCATAGCTGAACAGAATTTTAGCCAGAAAAGAGCCTGGCCTTCTGCAAAAGCAGTGAAAAACAAAGTGCAGAAATGGCAGCTGGAGACAGTTGGAAGCAAAAGTGAGCTACACTGTAAGTTTGGTTGGCTTGAAAGGCCCATAATGTTCTTTAGTAGAAATGCTGCTGTAACACACCACGTTTATTTGGAAGGAAAGGAATTAGAGAATAAAAATTAAGTGTTTCCATATAAATATGCCCTACAAAATGTTGTTTAATACAAAAACGGGTGACTTTTAATGAAACCCTCCCTCCTTTTCTTTAGGTGGATGCAGAGTATGTTAAGAGTGTTGCAGAAAATGTTAAAACTAGGTAAGTCCTACAGAGTGTAACACTCAACCATCAGTGGGAACACATTTTGAGCTTTTATGGAAAGAATTAGAATATTTCAACACTGAAGTGGAACTGCTAAGTAATGAGGCCAAGGTGCAGTCTCAGTATGTGTGCCATAACACACTGTGAAATTCAGAACAGAAGGATGTATATCAATTTATTTTTCATTTCTTATTTGATAAACATGCTTTAACTAACCAGTCAAGGTTTCAGCTTAAATCTCTGATAAATATTTACTTGAGCCTAAGCCTTTTCCCCATGAAATCAATGATGCAATTCATGCACCTGAGGTTACATGTATGAGGTCCCTACTGACTACACAGCCCTGCAGTGTAATCTGGCATCTGTCACAGAATCATAGAAATCCTTAGGTTGGAAAAGACCTGTAACATCAATAGAGTTCAACATTAGACCAGCACTGCCACCACAAAACTATGTCCCCAGGTGCCACAACAGATCCATGTTTTCCCAGGTGTCTTTGTTTTCTTTTTTTAACTATTTTTCAGGAAGGCAATGGACTTGGGACAGCAACGGGATTACGTTTCTAATGTTAAATGCTACTACATGATGGGCAGCATGAGATGGGGAGTCTTTTCCCTGCCAAATTAACCTTAGGGGTGTCAAATGGAAGCTTGGTTCCCACCCGAGTTCTGCTTGCTCTTACCTTTCTTGAACGGAATCCCTGGAGGAGTTGATTTTTTCCTCCTCATTTGAGGGTTTCTGCACATCCTCCTTCACTCAAGGGTTTCCCAGACTATATTTTGTGTCTGGGTTTGCCCCAGAAGACTCCTCACACTGATGCTGTTCATCATTTCCTGCCTTCAGAGGGTTTAGCTCATCTGGGAGTACTGCAGCAAGNGCAAGGACAAGGGGAAGAGGCATTCCTTGGCACTGCCAAGGCACAATTCCTACAGCAATTTAAACATCCAGATAATTTAAATTATTTCTTTATGGCTTTTGAAAAAATTACTGCAGAGTATTTGCTTTGTCAGGGTTACACAGTAAGACTGGGGGTTTTTTTCCCATAATGCTGGTACTCTAATGTGTATAATTTTTAGTGTTGTCCATTTTTTAGTAATCACAGGGAATGGTAAACTCAGTTTTGAAAGTTCTACTCTACCTGTTTTGTGTTGGGGTTTTAAATTTTTTTTTGGGGTTTTTTGTTTGTTTGTGGTGGTTTTTTGTTTGGATTTTTAGGTGGTTGTTTTGTGGGTTTTTTGGAGGAAGGGGGAGATTTGACTTGAAGGTTTGGCTCCCAAAGTAGGTTACACATTTTTTCAATGTCTCTTTAAATGGAAATTTAATCCTTGGAGCAGAGACTAGACCCAGACTCCCCATTTTAAACTCCTGCTCTGGGGCAGTATAATTCTGCTTAGAAAGTAGAACTAGAGTTGGAGCAAGGGTAAGGAAACTGGGAGCTCTCATGCAAGGGGGAACAGTTGGGTGTTGTTGTAGATAGTGGGTTTGGTTGTGAATTACTGCTGCATTTTGGCAACTATCTCAGGATCATCTACAGATGCAGGACAGGCAGGAGACACACTTCTCTCCAGTGTTTTCTGAGACTTGGGTGACTTCCTGACCTGTCTGTTCTGATGGTTGTTCAAGATCCCTTCTTGGTTCCAAATTTGCAGCCAGTTTCTTCGCTTGAGTTGTGAATTCCACTTCTGGAGTAGCAGAGCTAACTTTGGGGAGCTGCTGTCTGTGGCTGCCCTCAAAAGTCTTTTTGATTCTCTTCCCAGCTTCCCCAGAGAAGTCCAGTCTGGAGTCCTAGAGGTTATTTCTCCTCCTGCTTCTTATTATCCAGATCTTTCCAACCTGAAGAAAACACTTGGAGATTCTGAGGACCGAGTAAGGTAAGACAGCTGTATAAAACCTAAGAACTTTTGCTAAGAGTGTAAAATGGCAAATTTAGGAAAAGTTAGCATTGTTTGAGCTGCTAGTGTTTTTGTGTTTCAGAGCTAAAGGACCTCAATTGTACTTGTAAAAAAAATTTACAAGGGGATGTTGAGAAAAGCTATGCTGCACATCAGCTTCAGGGTGAGAGCCAAGGCACCTGCTTTGGGTCTTGACTGTAGGCATCCAACAGGTTTTAAACCAGATGGATAATGCCAACCAGCAATAGGCTATATGAACTGGTCATAAAGGAAAAAATAGGAAAATCTTTAATGTAACTGATGAGGGACAGGCTCTGTGAACATACAGAGGAAATGCCATGCAGCCCTCTAGATAACTACTGACAGCTACTGTGGGTTTAATTAATGACCTAACTTTTGGTGATCATTCACTTTTTATCTACTGTTAATAAATTCTTAATGGTGATTTCATTCACTCACATGTCCCAAATTCACTAAGATAGAGATTATAACCTAAAAAAAATTTTTTTTGGAGGAAAATAATTTTCTTTCAATCAACAATAATTAATTTATCAGAAGCCACTGCAACAATGCAGCAAGAGAGTTGCAGTACTGAGAGTTTAGGCTGGAGGAAATCAGCTAGTATATTTATTTATGTGTGTGTATGTATATAGGCTTTATAGATAAAGCTTATGTGTTTATACCATAGACCATAAACAAGTTTACATATTTATAATTTAGTTTTAGATGTGATTAGATTTGGATCAGTTACACTTTTAAGTTATTAAATACTGATAAATTACTCTGTAGTCTTTCAGTGTTGATTATCAAACGTCAACTTCATCCTCTGGTAAAATGAGAGACTGTCCAAAATATGTGTTTATATTTAAACCTGAAAATTAAGTTTATCAACCTGGTCTTGTGCTGTTCATATGTAAAACCACTTACTTTTTCATCTTTAAATAATCCACGTGTGTTTATTTCTACTCTTTGTAAAATAATGAGTAGAATCTTTCAAGTCATTTGACATGAATAACTTATTAGACATTTTGTTTCAAGCTCCATTGACCGAGATAAATTTTTTTTGTTTTTTTTAATGTTAAATTTTATAGGAATATCATATTATTTACAAATGTTTCCACTGATTGTAGAGGAATACTTTTGCACTTAAAAATGGGTTAGAATACTCAACCTTACAATTTTATTGTAGAGACAAAAAATGCAGAGCATTAGAAGTTGTCTTATTATAGAAATAACACTTGAAGCCCCTCAAAAAGCTTATCAGAATTTACTGCTTATGTTTAGGTGGAGAACTAAACAGAATTTGGATTATAGCTTTTTAATGCTATATGCTCAACCTAAGGGAACATTTTATTTACAGGTATGTCCATATTATCATTAAGTACCAGCAATACCTCTGTACTGATGATTAGCTTTGGCAATTTTCATTTGTTTCAAGGCCTCAATAAAACCAGTGATCTGTTGTCATTTTCTGTGCATTTTGCCTGTGCTCTTTATAAGCATCCACATATTTCTGTATTTATATACTTCTTGCAGCCAGGTACTATTTGATTAAAACCATCTCTACCTTCCTGTCATTCATGAGGTTGAATAGCAAGGTAAGTGAAGCATGAAACCCTTATTTGATTAGGATGAGAAAGTCAGGGTTTAGTATCTTTTTACTTACTGCAGCCAGGAAAAATAGTGGTGGTAGGTCCAGGTTATAGCCAGATGACAAGGAAGAGAAATCTATCTTTCAGATGGGGAAACACCAGTAGAGTGATACTTGAGATAAGGTCAACTACAAGTTGGCACATATCCTCAATTCTCCAGAAGATTTTGTGTTAGCCTTTAAGAGAATCCCCATGCATTTAAGCTTAGCTTTAACTATAGTTCTAGATTTCTGCTAATTTGCACTCCATAAAGACCTTAATCACCACCAGAGATTCCAATCTTTACAAGAGCTTTTCAGTCGTGGAACAGGTCTATAAAATTTCACGTAGCTCAATAATGTCAACACTTTTTTAAAAAGCTCAGAAGAGCATTTTGCCTCAGAATCTGTATTCCATCAAGGCATCACAGGATTCCTGGAAGCAGAAGACTGCAGGACCTGGCAACTCCTGAGTTTTTCTCAGGATTCAATACAAACACATTTGAGCTGGGCTACTTAGGAGTCCCCATGCTCTATTCTCAAATGTGGCATAGGTGCTCAGGATGCAGGTGGACAAACAAAAATGCTGTCTTTTGAACAGTTCTGGTTTAATGGAAAATGAAGTATTTTCCCATGGCTTTTGTATATTTTTAAGAAAAGTATCCAAGTTTACTGATTGCACTAGAGCATAAAGGCATAGGAAACTCAGTGAAGTGAAAGGTTAAGGTACTGCCAGACACTTGATGTCCCTTTCTGTCACAAAGTTCTCCAAGTATTCATATTTGCCCCACAATGACTTACTTATGTATTTGCATTTCTAAAGGAATTTGAGAACTTATGTTTTCTTATCTGTGACAATATATAAGGACTGAACTGTGTTATTAAGAGCAAAGCCTGGATGGTGGTGGGCTGGTGGGAGTTATGTCTGCTTTCAGAATTTTCTCAAAAAGAAACTATACTTCCCTCATACCATTCCCCATACTGGTCCTACTATACCCTATTCTCTGTTTCTGTGTCCAGCCTGCAGCTGCTCCTGTAGGACAGATGCTGGTCTGCCCAAAAACTACTCTGTAGAGGTGAAAAGAATGAACACTTGCTACCATCAACTTAGTTACATTCTCCCTCTATTTAGGTGTCTTGTATTAAAGGAAAGCAAGCAACTTAAAGCAAACTACTTTTCCTTAGCCTGGTACAAAGATTTACTTCAGTAATCTTAAACAAAACTTGAGCTAGGTTAGATTTTATTTAGTTTAGTCAGGAGTAGAATTGGTTGGGTGGCTGATATTAACTCCCAAACCTTGAAAGAAGATAAGCATGCATAATTAGTCTTGACATCTACAGAACACTTGATGTCATGAGTCAGACAAGATCTTTGCTGAACAAACACTTGATCTAGGATACTGCTGAACCAGGATTTTAGTAAGTAGTTTTGTGAAGTCCATTGCAGCTAACAGGCTTACACTGGAGATGAACTTTATGTACTGATCAACTTTTCTACTTAAAGCATCCCTTCTCTCTCAGTTTTTTGTTTGTCTGTTTGCTTGTTTGTGGTTTTTTTGGTTGGTTGGGGGTTTTTTGGTGATGTTTTCTTAATCAATAAAAAGCCGAGAGGACTTTGAGGTCTTTGCTTCCACTTTCACTAAACCTCCTGGCATCCACCAGAGACCCTTGAAGTGCTTACAATAATGGGATCATAAGATAGCCTAAAAGCAGGCAATCCAATCCCAGCTTAATAGTGAGAACCTGCATGTGTTATTTCTGTCCATGTAAACTTAGTTCACTGAAGGAATCAAACATTTCAAATCTGAAAGAAACACAGATACAGCGGTTTTTATGTGTTTTCTATTAGCATTCAGATGAAGCAAAAATAAACCATTAAATAAATCTTTGTTTCTTCAGCTAAAATCTGTTATCAAGTTCTAACTTAACTTGTAGTAGTTACCTGAACTACTGCTATGATTTTTTTTTTATCACCTCATATGGAGGCTGGGAAATCTTTATGTGTTTATAAATATATAATACTAGTATATGTATATAGACTAGTAATATAGATTGCCAGTAGCAGTTCTCTAACGGATTTAAAGCCTGAGCAATATCTCAGTCAGTTCACTAGGACTCTTTATATGGATTCTTTTTTCTTCCCCTCAGTAGACTCTAGGTTAGACCTGCTATTTGGTAGAGCCTCTAAAAGAAGCTCCACAGTCTTTATGTATTCATTGCCAGTGAGACAAAATGTAAAAATAATAGAAAGGAAGAACTTTCCTGTCTGATGCCTCAACTTTCATTGTATTCTTCCACTTTTTGTTACTACTTCATTTTTACTTCTCTTAGACAACCTGCAAAAGAAAAATGAATGGAAACACATTTGTTACCTATCATGTAGGAAATTTTCATAGTCTTGCTGAAGTGGGTGTGTATTTTTTCATTCAAAAGCACTGATGAGTGAAGGGAAGTTAGCTGTGATCATGTGTTTTGCTGGCCTTCCCATGGCAATGGGGCAAGTGGACTAGACAGTTCATATCTTAAACTTCCTGATCCAGCTGTGTGCAGCCACTGCACAACCTCCTTTGGTAGATAAGAGCATATGAGAAAACAAGCGGCTGTAAGATGAAGGCAGAAAAAAAATTCAAATTAGAATTTGGGTGCCAAGTATTAAGCATTCAGGATAATAAAATGTTGTATAACATACTGAAAAAACCTGATACTGGAATCTAAGCAATGGGAGATGTTCTCCAAGAGGATGTGCTTTAGTTGAACACAAATTGCAGGGTAAAATAAATAATTTCAGTGGCTTGTGCTATGTGGGATATCAAACTACATCCTCTAATAATCACTGTCAGCTTCAGAAAAAAACATCTCAGACTTCAAAATTACTTTCTATTCATAACCACATTCACAGTCACTTTGTATCAGAGCCTCTGTGCTTTTAATCTTCACTGGTTTTGGATACTTTTCTATGGTGTTTCTCAATATGGTGACCTCCCTAGGTTTTTGAGATACTCCAGTCTGCTTTTCATCCTTTTTTGCCCCCCCTCAATTTCTCTTTAAGGATTCTCTAAAACCTTCTTTGATTCTTTGCTCTTCTCCCTTTACATCTTGCTCCTGACTAATCCTCTAAGCTCATTTAATTTTATGTCAGATTTCCTGTAAATTGATGTTTGTGGGTCTTTTTTTTGTGTTGTTCTCTTCTGCATAACTGTCAACTCAACTCAGTCCTCAGAATCTGTTAAGAAGCATTCATCTTCATCAGTTTGTCTCTGTCTGCCTTTTATCTTACCATCAGCAAGAGCTGACAGGGTCAAAACAGATCTCTTAATCTCATCTTTCTAACTTCATTCTACTTACTCATGGGTTCACTGGCCAACACATTTATTGTCAGCCAGCCCTACACTTGGAGTGATGCCCAAATTCAGCAAAAACCTGTGGGCCTGGTCTCTCAAGCTCTTGATGATGACTCTGTGCTGTGTCAGTTGAAGACACAGAACCAGCAGGAAATCATGTTTTGTTTGTTTGGGGTTTTTTTTTCCTCAAAGGATTAATTTTCTAGCTATTTACCTTTCTGAAGCTGGTTCCAGCACCACCAGACATGCAGCAGGGCCAGTGAAATACAGCAGTTAGAATAAATTACTGTATGATTACACTACACCCCAGCAATATTTTCCTGAAGTCTTAGCCTCCTCTTCCTGTGTTTTCACACCCATACTGAATTCAAACCATGAATTACACGCTCCTTAATTATTTCTGGAATACATTTATTTCCTCTGTGTCATTGCCTCCAACCTCCTTGTCTGGGTTCATAATTGTCCACTTTAGTAGCAGGAACAGCTTCTGGCTTTTCAGATGCCCAGTTCTTCTCTGGAAGCCAGGCCAAAATGAAGCCAAGGCCTTTCCCATTTCCTTGATGGATGTCAGTCTCCTCTTCCAAGTATCCTTTAGATGGCTCTACTGCTGTACTCTGTGCTGGCCTTTACTACACCTCGAAAGCTCTAAGTATTCCTGTCCTTCAGTGGGATTGACAGAGAACACCCCTCCATTACCAGTATTCCCTGGGACAGCTTGCTTTCTGCTGGCATCTCAGTAATCATCCACAGTCTTCCTCTGTCACCTTGTATGAATGACAAAGTCTGCCCAGGCTACCAGAACTTTGAACCATCTGCTTAAGCCACCTTTCCTTTCAGACAGTTTGCTCCTGTTGCTTATCAATGCTTATACAACCTAAGTACAAACTGTTTACTGCTGTCCTCCTTAACCTCTTGTCTTTTTGCTTCATGTTTTCTTCTAAGTGAGATCTCTTTAATGCTGGGAGTCCTCCTTCATCAAAAAAGGGAGAAGCACCCATGGTATTATTGTCACTCCTGTAGATAGTTACTTAATGAGTGATACTAAACCAGAGATATATGTAGAAGCTAAATAGCAATCCACTGTAATTTGTCACAGCTTCAGTATGTGTGGTACAGCAGTTAAACACAACACAGTTCTCACCTGCATGTGGCAATGTCACCACCCCCTTCTGCAAGCATTAAAATCACTGCTTGCCTTCTCTTTTTCTCTGTTGCATTTTTTCCTCCCTCAGCTGGAAGATGATATTATAGCTAAACCTGATTATATTGAAAGTATAAAAAGCTTCACTGTTCAACAGTCCCAAGATTGGATGGTTCTTGAGTTCTCACAACTTGGATTTATTGGTAAGTATTAAAACCTCATCAGGGTCAGCTGGATTTGGAGTTGTGTAGATCAAAAAGGTCTCATTCAGAATTTCACCTCAAAGCGTGGAAGGACTTGCATATCAAATCTTCCTCAGTTCTTCAGGAAACATCCCACTGAAAGTAGTTTACTTTCTGTTCTCTTTAAAACTGTTTTTAATACAGAGTTTCTTCAGCATACAATCTAGAATTGGGTTCCTATAAGGAGGAAATTGTTCCACCTCGGGGAACTGTGTGCCCCTGTAATGTGCAGTTCTCTTTTCAAGAATGGAATTTGAAAAATCTATATCTATTTTAAAAAAAAATTGCTTCCTTTTCTTTGTGGAGGAGAATGTGCATCCCATATCATAGGGCTGGATGATCAGCAACTCTTCAAAGCCTGATTCCATGTGAAATTTTTCACTGAATATCATAATTACATACATGTGTACAAGGCTGGTGCGATACTTAAATGTTTAAGTAAATTACAAAACTGGTTATTCTTGCTAAAAATATAACTTCTTGTCTTGCTTTCAGGAAAATTGTTTAAATCAGAAGACTTACCACTCATAGTGGAATTTTTTCTCATGTTCTATAAGGATAAGCCCATAGACTGGCTTATAGACCACCTGCTCTGGGTTAAAGTGTGCAATCCAGAAAAGGATGCAGTAAGTATAACTGTCCTGTCACTCCAGGCTATTGGAAAAAGCCTCTCTCTGTGCTCCTTGCCGGATCCCCTCAGGTACTGGAAGGCTGCAATCCAAATTCTTCTCCAGGCTGAACAATCTNCTTTCCTCACAGGAGAGGTGCTCCAGCCCTCTGATCACCTTGATGGTCTCCTCTGGATACAGAAAGACAGGTCCCTGATCCCTCCTGTGCTGGAGCCCAGAGCTGGATGCAGTGTCCCAGGAGGGCTCTCAGCAGAGCAGAGCAGAGCAGAGGGGCAGAATCCCCTCCCTGCCCTGCTGCCCACGGGGCTCTGGATGCAGCCCAGGACACGTTTGGCTCTCTGGGCTGAGTGCCCATTACTGGATCATGTCCAGCCTCTCCTCCACCAGCACCCCTGAGTCCTTCTGGGCAGGGCTGCTCTCCATCTGCTCATCCCCCAGCCTGGATTGATACTGGACCCAGGTGCAGCACCTTGCACTTGGTCTTGTTAAACCTCATGATATTCCCATGGGCCCACTTCTAAGCCATGTCCAAGTTCAGTCTGGACTGACTATTAACATATCAGGGGTTCAGCTACATCTGCTCACCAAGTTGGACAAGACAGTTTGTGATGATCAGAGGCATCAGATCTCTGCATTTTTTGAAACTTTGTCATGTTTACCTCTTGCGAACCATCACCCACTGCTGGGGTCCCCAGTACAAAAAAAAAAAAAAACAAAAAACAAAAAAACCACCAAAAAACCCCCAAAAAACTAACCACGGACCTGTTAAAGCAGGTGGAGAGGCCACAAAAATGGTCAGAGGGGTGGAGACAGGCTGAAAGAGTCAGAGCTCTTCAGACTGAAGAAGAAAAGGCTCCAGGGTAGGCCACATAGCACTTTCCAGTACCTAAAGGGAGCTTATAGGAAAGAGGGAGAAAGTCTTTGTATGTGTTGCAACAAGACAAGGGACAACAGTCCTAAACTGAAAGAAGGTATGTTTAGATTAGATATAAGGAAAACACTTTTTATGGTTAGGATGGTGAATCACTGGCACAGGTTGCCCAGGAAAGGTGTAGATGCCACATCCAGTGTTTCTGACCAGGCTGGATGGAGCTCTGAGCAACCTGCTCTAGTGGAAGCCTGTCCATGGCAGGGGAGTCAGAACAAGATGATCTTTACAGGTTGCTTTGAACCCAACAATTCTGTGTTTTTGTGATCCTATGCAGTGGCCTGTGTCTGTCACGTGCAGTGGGAACTACAGGCTGCAGGGGTGGAAGCCCTGGCTCCACAGGCAGCCTTATCTCAGCTTCTGCAGAAATGACCACTCCAGCCCTGTGCCACTGATCATCCTCAGCTGCTGCCAAAAGCAGCTCCTTTGGTAGCTCTGCCATAGCATAAAACAAGACATTCTAGAGCCTGCTTTATTGCAGGGGATGAATTGCAAACCCTGTCAGTAGAAAGATCACTAATTTGTTTTCTTAAAATGATTTCCTCTTTACTGAAGTACAGTGTGCCTTTCAGAGAAACAGCTGCCGGTAAATCAATTTGCACACAATGTATTGTGGTTTTACATAGTTTTGCTGAACATCTGCTGTGGACAAAAATAAAAATACTTAGGTTTTTTTTATAGCTTTCCAGGGTGTTTTGAACTTTTAATTAGTACTCCTGTGGAAACCATAAATCCCTCATGAGTTTTGATGGTTTTAAGCCAGCTGAGTGAAGACTCAATCACTTCTGGCTTTAGAAGGCATTGATATAGTTAATGTAACATTTTTCTTTTATAGAACTGAAAGCACTTGATGGAAGAGGTAAGCACATTATCCTCTCAAATTTTAAGGTATGAGACCTGGGATACAGAAAAGTTAAATGATCTTCCAAACTCTTATAATGATTCTGTGGTAGGACCAAGAGTACAACCCAAGGAGTCTCATTTTAACTCTTTGCTTTGTTCCTTGCCTTTATGCTTCATTGTCATATTAATTACTGTGGCATGTTTGTGTCATTGCATCAATCTACGATGCTCTATAGATACAATGAAAAAAATTACATTTGAATAAGTAGTTTACTATCATTCAAAGATCAAGAAGCTCCAAAATTAATGCCAATTACACTTATTTAATTCCTTGATATATGTCATATCACAGGTGTAGCAAACTGGAAAATTGTGGTTGAAATACATTATTTAAGGACTTTATCAGATTATATGATAAAAGACCCATAACTTATAATATATTAAAAACCTCCAAAACACAACAGAAAGAGGCAAAATTATGAAGATGGAAATGTAACCAGAATCTATCTTAAGAAGGACAGTTTTGGTCAAAATAGTTTAATTATAATGACATGGCAAAGCTAAGAGTTGAAATAAAGTTTGCCAGAAACAGCTAAGAAGCCAATCAGTTTCAGATTTGAGTCTGGTTTTGTCACCCTGGGATGTGATTCATCACATACTGTGCAGAAATCCTTGAATTACTGGTGGCTGAGGCTTCAAATCTAAATAGCAGCTTGAGTGGAATTATGAGTTTTGTTCTAGAAACAGTGTATATGATGTAAGGTGACTGTTAATTTAAAGGTTGTGACATAAGGTGACTGTTAATTTAAGGATTACTCATTTAAATATGGATTAAAAAATCTGGACCCATACCCTCAACCACATGGGATTACCTTATGGAACAGAGTTTGTCTCTCCTTGGTTAAATAATCCTTCACTCCCTTTTACTTTCTTTCCAGACACACTGTGAAGGGGAAAAGTCAAAGTTACGTATCCGTGCTAAACCATCTCTCTTTCAGCATATGGGAATTTATTCATCATTGTCTGGGAAGATACAGAATTTGAAAGTAAGAATAAGAAATTCATGCCATATTTTTACATTATATGCTTGTGTTCTGACTTACTTCTCAAATTAATTTCAAAGACCACATCTTTGGCATTAGATGGCACTTCCATTTCCAAGTGTGTTGTTTTACAGTTTTGGTAGAATATTTTGATCTGGCATCTAAGCTGCAGGTGGAGCACTGCTCCTGCCCAAACACCTTTGAATCTCTGAATCTGAACAGCAGCATTTCATGGCATGTAGGAACCCTCAGAAGGTTTCAGATGCTCTGCTCCATGCAAAAAAAGCCATGGTGGTTTGTTTTGGCTGAGCAGTTCACATTCCCAATATGAGGGACAATTAAGAAGGTGTATCAGTGGGACAAAGGTTTGCCTAACGAGATGGCCACAGATTTTTAGGGAGAGTTTGGAGGCCAAACCACATATATGATAAGAACAAGGGCAGTGATGAACCAGACTTCAGGAATCTTCTGATGGTGCCATCTAGGCTAGTGACAAGATTTCTCAATTGGATCAGACTAGAGATTCACACAGCCTTTAGCAGAGCACAGCATCCTAGACAGCCATGAAATAGCCTCCTGTGAAGATTTTTATTTTCAAATCTTGGCAGCTAAGAAACAATCAGTACAGCTCTGTCTACAAATTGTAACATTGAGTCCCAGTGATTACGCTGAAATTAATATTCTATACCTACTAAAAATAGATTGCATATTTTTTGACACTGATGTGATTATTTTCTGAAATAGCTGTAGTAATTACAGATACTGATGCACTTTTTTTCCATTGTACATTTCTTAACATCTAAACAGGATAAAGATTTTGGAAAAAATCTGCTACATAAAGCACATAATAATCCACCTGCAAAAGTGGATACAAGCCTAAGAATATACCACCAATATACCTTGGAAAAAGTTTATAAAGGAGAAGACTGTTTTTGGGCTTCAGCTCCAGTGGCAGGTGACTACATCAGGTTCACATTTTTAAATCCACTAGAAGTTGAAAAGTAAGTATTACATGATATGGAACATGGAAGCCTACATATATCCAGTTTGGAAATGCTTGAGTCTGTTCGAAATGATCAGTGCTCAATTGTTTGCATAAACCTTGTTACTGACAAAAAATCCATGATTTGCTATTTATCTGCTCTTCTTCTTGAACTCCCCTCCTGAAGTAAATTTCTTCCTTGCTAATTAGAGAGCTTCTTCATTTTTTCACTTTTATTTCTTCGGGTAAATATTTTACATTCTCTCATGATAATTCTCAAAGGAATTTTCTTCTAACTGATGCATTTTGTCAATGGTGTCGGTGAAAGCTTTATTTGTGTAGTTACCGACAGAGGGGGGTGTTTGCATGATGTCAAGTCTGTATCTCCACCTAATGAGCAGCAGCAAATGACAGCTGTAACAATAAGCACTGGTGTTCTGTATTAATTAACTGGTTAATGCATTATGAAATTTGGGTAGCCTGTAGCTTTGCATGTTCCTGTCACTGGGAAGCTGCATTGGATGAAGCCAACTTACACATGGAATTGTCTAATGGCTGGTCCCAGTCCCATCACATTGCTAGTCTGTGAGAATTTATGGTTAATCCTATAATATTTGGTGGTTTTAGGCCTTGAATATTTGGTATCAGAGGAGAGAGTGTGATGACTTAAATTCTCTTAGTTCTTGGATCTAAAATGCTAAGAATTCTTAACACCAGAAATTTAAAGTCAAAGAGGGATTTTTATTCTTAGATGTTTTTGGTTGGATTCTTGTTTGGTCAGTGCTCTGGCTTATTGGCTATAAAGGAAATTGTTCAGAAGCAAGTGAGTTGACCAGTACTGATAAAAAAGGAGAATTCTCCTGGCATGTAGTATATGGCCTAGTAGAAACAGCCAATTTCTGCCATTTGCCTTCCAGAAGCCCATTCCACTTCAGTCTTACAATTATAGGAACAGATCAGAGGGCAGATCTTCCTTGGCCATTTAAACATGGGAAGTTAATTTATTTGGAACCTGAGCACTAAAAAGGGGAACACTTGCCTTTGTGGTCCCAGAGAAAGATGATTTAAATATTTGTTCTATTTAAAATAAATAAATTTAAAAAACCCTATAATATGGATTGGTTTATAGTTTCAAGGCCTATTTCTGTTCCCTATAACCCAAAATGATGTAAAGAAAAGGTATCTGAAACTTTCCTTCAAAACTGGAAAGAATTACTCCCCTAGAACTCTTCTAAAGTATAAAATACCTGGAAATAATATACCTTTATCATCAGGTACTTGTTCAGAAGTGGAAACATGGAGCACCCTGGTGATAAACTGTTTAACACTACTGTGGAAGTGTTACCAGCTGATGTAAGTCTCTCATTTTGAACCACATCTCATTTTGATATTCAGCATAAAATGTCATACCCTATAAAATACTTCTTGAAATGTTATTATTTTATTTTTTTACAGGAAATGCTAGGAAAAGAATTGGTTTATAAGGGGAGTAAATTTAACTACCCAGCAACCAAAGATGGATATTTAAAAATAGGTAAATTATTTATTGTCACTTCAAAATGAGAAAATCTGTTCCTACATGTAAAATGTTTCTGCTCTTAAGGATTTCATTAACTCATTTAAATTCAACATTCCAAGGTGAACAAGTAAGGAAAAGAAACCCTTTGCATTACTGCGTGTTGTAGTGGATGGTGTTTGACCAATGACTCTCCTGTTTTGGTTTAAATATGACCAGTGGCAAAAGCCAAGACATCTAATTAGAAGGAGACTAATTACAGCCCCTGTAAAGGGTTTGCATGGCAAGGTTTTGGTAGCTGGGTGGGGGGACTGGGAGGGATCTACAGGGGTGGGCTCAGTGAGAAGCTGCCAGAAGCTTGCCTTATGTGCAGAGGAGCCAGTGGCAGCCAGACCAGGACCAGGACAGACCTACAACTGGCCAAGGCTGAGTCCATCTGCCACGAGGGTACTGCATTGTAGAATAAAATATTTTAAAAAGGGGGCAGAAAAACCCTGTGTGACAGCAATTGCAGCTGGAGAGAGGAGGGAGAATACAAGAGGGGAAAAACTCTGCAGACACCAAGGTCAATGAAGAATTGGAGGGGGAGGATGCCATTCTGACTCCCCTGAGGAGGAAGGAGCAACAGAGACAACATGTGATGAACTGAGCACAACCCCCCTTCCCTGTCCCCCTGCACCCCTGGGGGTAAGGAGGTACAGAAAATCAAGAGTAAAGTTTAGCACAAGAAGGAGGGAGGATTGGGGAAGGTGTTCTTAAGATTTGGTTTTATTTCTCATTACCCTACTCTGATATGAATAAATATTTAATTTTTTTTTCCAAAGTCAAGTCTGGGTTGCCCATGGCAGTAATTTGTGACTGATTGATCTCTCCCTGTCCTTATTGCAAGCCACAAGCCTTTTCCAAAACATTTTTTTTTCCCTAATGTATTCCTGGAATAATTTATAGTTTATAATCTAGAGCTTTTTCACAAGTTTGCTTGGAAGTGTATTTCATTCTCATAAATGTTCATAGGGGTCTTGTGGTTTTTTTTATTCAGGGGCTTTTGAAAATGGCATTGCAGAAGGCAGCATCAATCAGTCAATAGGAAGAATACAGACTATTCGTTTATCAGTCAATTCTGATTCTCCAGTCTGGGTAATACTGAGTGAGGTAAGCATGGCAATAAAAGCATTTTTTTTATTCATTATGAAATGAATTTTGGTTCTTCCAATCATATAGTATTGTTAATCATTCAATTTAATTTTTGAATTGAATTTAGTATGGGAAAACAAGTGAAGAATTATATTAATTATTTTCAGGAGAAAAGTACTTCATTAAAAGTGCTGGAAATGCTCAAGTGGGATGATTCTCCAGTTTTGCAGTGCTGTAACTGTAGTTGCTAGGACTTGGGTTTTAACAAACAAAGCTTTTTTCAGTCACCATCTCTGATATTAATTACATTATGTCAACATTTTCAGATGAACCTCTGATTTTTTAACTCTTCCTAGTTTTTCCCAAGTGTTTAAATGTCAGTAAGTCCATAAGTAGAAAATCCTCAGCAGAACTCACTGAAAAGAATTACCACAGCCTTAAACTCTAGCCATAGCTGGAAGAAGGGAAAAACTAATGTCTTAGGCAAAGCTCTTACAGATTTTAGAAAATAAGAGATTTTGGTTTTTTCCAGGTACTTATCAAGACATCTGAAAACTGAAAAAAATGCATTTTTGATGTGTCACTTGTTATGTATTGCTTGAAAACAAGGCTGACTGCCAAGAAAAAAAAAAGGACTGGATCAAAAGATCAATTTCATACCCATTTAATTATTAATATTCTGTATTAGGACAGAGTTGAGATAACTCTTAAGTGGTTATATGACAAGGTATGTGAAAAGAATGTTAGTAATTTCTATAAAATGTTCTTGAGTAATATGTCATATATAAAACCTCACCTTAGCTTGGCAACATTAAATGGATATTATTATAAACAATTGATAAGGCATTACAGCCTGCCTCAGGGACTAAAGCATAAATGTGTAAAAAGTTTCACCAGAAATAAAAATACAGACAGACATTTTTGAAAAACATTAAGGACATGGTGTTCAACTCCATTAAAAACAGTGGTCAATTTTGTAGGGAAATTAGAACTGAAGGAAAAGTTGTCAATATTCATTGCAAATATTTAAAGTAGTTCACTGGAACAACATAATGTTATGAAAATTTATCTCAAACTTAATATAAATGTGTTTCAGCCTTAATGTAGCCTAAGTTATGTTAAATTTTTTTTAAAGAGAAGTGCCTACAAATTGCCATTTGAATAACTTGAAACTTAAACAGGTATTTTTTGGAAGATTGCAAAACTTCTCAGTGAATTGTGCATTGAATTAATTACAGGAAATAAGGGTATTATGTGTAACTAGATTTTTGTGGAAAGAAAATCTATTTAAATAAAATTTTGGATCCTAGAATTAGTCAATCAGCATCTACTGATAGTTCAATCCTTGTCACAAGTTCAAATTCAACATAAATTTGAAAATAAAAAGTAAACCACAGTAGCCTCATTTGAAAAGTTCTTGGGAAATGACAATCCACCTTGGACATCTGCCTGTTAATGAGCAGAATTCTGGTATCACTTCCTTAGCACTTGAAGCATGACTGCACCCTCATTCCCCTGTGCAGGCATTGCATCCTGATAGCAGGAAAGAAACTGCAATATATTACATTAATGTAGAGTTGTATTCTTAATGCCACATTCATTTAGAATGAGATGGAATTATTTTTTTCACATAAAACAGTTCAGAAGAGTGTTTTTTTTTTTTCAAAGCCAACCTCTAGTAATATTTTGATGATGTTGCTTAGAGGTTTATTCCTTATTTATTTTACTTTATTTATTTGGACTTTATGTACAGGATTGTTTATATACTGTGGTGCTGTATATATGTGTGTGTAGATATATGTACACAGACATATTGGACCAAATATTGCAGCCTTCATTAGGTCAGGAGCTTAATGCCAGTACAGAAGTAGTGCAGTAATCCAGCATGCTTAGAGGTATATTGGGGACCCCTTTGTCCCTCAGTACTCACAGTGAAAACATAAAACCTTATTTTGCCATTGCTTTCACTGCAACAGATTCACTGTTGGGAGTAGTGTCTGCATTCAGGGTGCCTTACATTCACTTGCTACGGCGCAGTGTCACTAAGGAGGAAATTCCAGAGCAATTATTTAAATCAGGGAAAACCTAGAATAGACTAAAATAATAGATTTTGCTACCAAAACATCTTATTTTCACAGTGAAATGCATTTTCTCTCAAGTTGTTGAAGCCTACTTTCAAAAGCTCATCAGAATACTTGAAATTGTATTAGGAAATGACTGGACTTTTTAAAAAAAATTTTTTTAAATTAAATTTTTCCTTCTGTGCTGCCAGCTCCGTGCTTCATTCCTTGTTTCTATTTGTACCTATTTCACCTAACCCTTGCAATCACAGAGTACCCTTCCCATCACTCTGATGTAAACGAGGTTTTAGTTGGTACTGTAAATAATTAATGCTTCACAAGAACCATTACTTCTTCCCTGTGCTTTCACAAGCTCAGAGGTTTCTTGCACAGTCTGCAGAACCACAGCTCCACTATAAAACCAAAGGAACTTCCGAAGAGGAGCTCTGGGTTTTCATTGAAGAAGCAACAGCGGAAAAATCAAATATTCCAGCCCCAGGAATTTTACGACAAGGGAGCGCAGCGGAAGAATACTTCAGGAATAACACTTCTGTCTGGTGTTGGCAACAGCCACCAGTGGAGAGTGGATCAGCTGGGTTTGCCCACAAGGAGTGGTTACGGAACACCTGCAGCTTCCTATCCAGCCCTGCAGGCAAGATCTCACCTGTGGTTTTTCCACGTAACTATCCTGAGCGCTGAACCCTCACACGCCACGGCTCCGAGGCCAGGTCAAAGGCTGAGCAGAGGCCTTCCCTCAGGGAGCCTTCAGGTCAGCTCCAGGGAATCAGGAACTTCCTCTGGTTTTGAGGTCTAGGCATTGTGATCGTAACTTACAAAAGCGGAGGTGGCAAACCGTAAGTGAAAAAAAAATAACTCTGAAAAGAGTTTCACATTACAAACCAAATCACCAGGCTCACCGAGCGGGAAATGTTACTTCAGTACTTTCATGTGGTTTAAAACACAAGTCTCAAAAATAAGGTCTACCTCACTGTACATGTATTTAATCAGGTTAAATGTCTGTGTGGTAAGAAAGCACAATTTTCGAGCTAGTTCTGTTAGCAAAATCCTCTGAAAACATCAGGAAAAATAACACTCCCTCAACACTTGTCTTTTTATTGTTAGGGAGTAAGGCATTACTTTATTCTTGGCCAAGAATGTGTGTGGCTGACAAGAGTTTCGGCCTCTTTGCTGGCACGGATACAAAACTTTTTCACTTATTGATACATTTTTTAGCAAAGAAAGGAATTAATGCTCACTGGTTCCAAGTTACATAATTCCCTTCATTAACTAGTATTCTGTCCTCTATTGGTTATTGAGTTCTTGCTCTTCATGCTAATTTGGTCCACATTCCTTATTCCTTTTATCATCCTTTTCTCAGATGGCAAGTCCCCAGCTGTTCAGGCGTTAATCCCCTCTCTGTCTTCTGGTTGCTTCAATATCCTTGAGGGGCCACAAATTGAGATCCCAGCTGTCCAATCTTCAGTCCCCTTTTGGCTCTGTTTATTGAAGCTTCTCAGGTTCGTTTTAACAAACTTAAGTTTTCACTGATTTAAGGATCGCAGTAACAATACGAATCTGTGAAGAAAACTAGTGCTGGCTAAAAGCAGGCATCGCTTACAATTAATCAGAACAACTAATTAAAAATTAGTTCAGAAACGTACGAGTTTCAGCTGTTCAATATTAGTAATTAATTTTATTCGAACAATTTTGACTTTAACTGGAGCACAGTTACTAATTTCTCTGAATGATGTGCCTCTACTGTCGTCTTAAATCTTTTGAGAGAATTTTGGAAGGGGCATGCCAACGTTTGTCTTCAGTACAAAAGGCAGATATGAACTTGGCTTTAGTAATTTATTTAAAACGTTTTTATTTCGCTCTGCTTCGCGGCACGTACATTGAAGGCGTCAGGGTGAGTGTCCAGCTGTAACAAAGAGTTTCGTTAATTTGAGGTTACAGGTGTGGGAAAATTCTTTTTCCTGGCCAATCCCTGGCTGCAGGCGTGTGGGGCAGAGCCATGAGGGATAGCCCAGCACCGACCGCCGCCATGCCGGCAACTCCCCCTCAAAGGCGCCGAATGCTGAATGGCGGGGCCGACCAGGGGCGGCGCGTGATTGGCTGAGGCACCCCGCGCAGGGCGGGCNGGCCGGGCAGCGCCGGTGAACGCCCGCCGTGGGAGTCGCGGTGTCGCGGTGCTTGGTAACCAGGCCGGGGGAAGCGGCGGCCGCCCAGCCCCGCGGTGCCGGCGGGAGGGGCGTGCGGGTCCCGCTTGGCGAGGGGAGGGGGCGGGGGCGGGCCTGCTCT
>VZTR01020463.1:383786-394728 GCA_013400775.1 Chaetops frenatus
GGCGGGAGGTGCGTGCGGGTCCCGCGTGGCGAGGGGAGGGGGCGGTGGCTGCCCTGCTCTGCCCCGCTCGCCTCAGCCCCCGGCGGGCGGTGGCGCCCCCCGGCTCCCCCGCGCCTCACGGACGGCGGCGGGTCCTGAGGGTGGGATGAGGGGGAGTTGGGCGAAGGCGCCGCAGGGGAGGGGTTTGGGAGCTCGGCCCCTTACCCGAGGCCGGGCAGGAAGAGCGCGGCCTCGCGGGGTGAATGGTGGGCGCAGCGCCTGCGGCCCTCTGTCTCCCTTCGAGGTATCGCAGAAAGCAGGGTCGTGTTGGGTACTGACAAGAACACCGGGTGGCCGTTTGACCCAAAGGTCTGGGTTTTTTTTAAATTGGAGAATAAGGTCTTCTTGAAGGTTTTAGCCGAGCTCGCTGTAGCGGCAGAATACTTGGAGGCACCTGCAGGAGTGCGGCATTGCGGCTGGAGTAACTGCTGACTTTCACGTTCGGCATCCATTCCAGCACAGGCTGGTGAAGGTGAGGGAGGGAAGGACAGTTTTCACACCCAGTAAAGGAAAAATTACAAGTTGAGTAAGGATTCTTGCGTGCTTTTCATGGAGCAGTTTCAGCTAGATGTTGTCTTATGTCAGGTTGATGCCAATGTAGCAGAATGGGTGAGGGATAAAGCAGCTCATGGTTACGGATGGAAGAAGGGGTTTTTTTTCCTCTTTTAGACAAAGTCTGGGGTAAAATTGAAATAGTATTGATAATATCCTTGAAATTATATTTAAAATCTAAAACTTTCAATTTTTCAGATAGCCAAGATGCACTTCCAGTGGGACTGGCTGTGCTTGGGTGTCCTGATAATTAGCTCAGTGACTGCAGGAATGGAAAATGAAGAAAATCTGGATGCAGATGTTGAAGTGGAGAATTTTGACAAGCAGTCCCAAGAAGCTGATGTTGACAGAGATAAATCTTCTATAGAGGTAAGATTACAGAAATCTGTTGTTCAAGCTGGTTAAATACAAGATGCATAGTTATAACTAGAGCAAGTTAATCTGCATTTGACAACTGAGTGGGTTTCAAATATAGCAGTCTGAGTTTTTCAGTTGCTATACGTGACATACAGGGCCAACTTTATGAATGAATCTCTTATGCCCAAGTGTAAAATCTCCTGCCTGTGGTTGATAGTCATGAAAAAGGTTTTTCTTCAATCTAGTACAGAACCTTTTGTTGCAAGTCCTAACATGCCACTTCTAAAGAAGTAGATGGAAAGCATCTTGGTCTCACCAAGACTTTGACTATAGACCAGTTTCTTGACTTCATCAGTCACAGCTATCTTTTGACACTGTCTTTATTACCAGAAAATCTGTATGCTGTTCTTCAAAATAGATGTGGGCAATAGATGGGAAAACAGGAGAATGGAAAACATATAGAAAGAAACAGGGAGGAAGCAGATTAGGTGCAAGTTCAGAAAAAATTTTGGGGTTTTGTTTCACATAAGATGTAACAAAGCTTTAGTTATGAACTTTGAACAGAGGAAACAAATTTTAAAATTCAGGGATGTGAAATTCTCATTGTTGCAGGGATGCACACAAACTGTTGAAATGTGGCTGGCGTAAAAGGGGTTTTATGCTGCTAGGTGTTTCTAATGAGCAAAATCTGTTGGTCTGCCTGGGGGGATTACTTCTGGAGATATGAGAGTGTATTTCAAATGAAAAATTGTAATTTAAGTTGAGACATGTATCTGTACATATCTCTTAGGTTGTGTACCAGACTCCAAAGCCAACTGGAGAAGTGTATTTTACAGAAACCTTTGATGAAGGATTATCTGGGTAAGCTTATGCCTTAAAATTATAAACTTTTACTTTCAGCAGTTTAACTTACAGTGGCAGGACTTATTTTGTATTCATTTTTCTGCTACTATCTTTATTAAAATTATTTTTATGGGGATTAGAATTGGGAAGGCTATTAGTGCTTGCTCAAAATACATCATAATGTTAAGCTGGACACTTAACATTTCAGATATATTACTTTTTTGTGTGTGTTTTAAGGAAGCTTTTAATATACTCTGGGTTTGTGGACATTAAGAAAAATAATACAAAGATGTAGCCAGGTGGGTTTAGCTAGCTGAGAGGCAAAGTGCCATTACATTTCAGTAGCAAACTCTTTCTTTTCACATGATCTTAGGTATGTGTCAGTTCTAAATGTTAAGTGCAAAAGTGGCACCTGTGATGACAGAAAAAATTAATAAATGAAGAGGTGATAATGGTTGTTAAAAAAGCCAAACAAACAAACCACTGAAAACCTTGATTAACAGATGCAAAGATTTAATGGGGGTACTTGAATTATATAATTCCTCTGAGTTCATAGCTTTTTGAGATCTATTCAAAGATTAGTTTGTCTTCCTACTAAATCTAATGTTCAAAGTTTTAGCTACAATGCTTGGGATTTTTTGGTGTAGCTATGCGTAATTTACACAAGACTTAGGAGTATGGAAGAAAGATTTATGAGAAAGTAAGCAGCATGCTGCCTTTCTCTCTAAAGTGTGGAAAAGAGTACATATAAATTGACTAGGTAAGAATAGCTTTTTTTGAGAATGGACTTTAAAAATCTTTCACATGACTTGCAGAGATGTTTTTTATCCTCTCTGGTCTCTCCTGGTAGGCCAAGGATCTAGTTTGCTGTTTATACTGTAAAGCTTTTTCAGCATCTCTGTTAACAGTGAACAAATGTGACTGCAGTTCAACCAGAAAAGATAAAAGTATTCATCCCTGAAACACTCCATGCAGAGGATAGTTCAGAATGAATGAAGACAGTTCTTTCCAGAATAAATCATTAGATTGTATTCTTGTGGTGGATACAATAAAGAGTTCAGCAGTGCTGTTGGCTTAAGATATTCGTGTGCATGGCTCCAGATAGAACCACTGTATGTCCAGATGAGAGTCCTTTTCCATTTTTTCCTCTCCAGATGAACACTTTGTGTGGAGACAGTGCCTATCTTTTGGTAACCTCAGTGAGATAGCAGAGTTTGCCTTGCTGATAGGATTGAGGAGATCAGGAGTGTGTTTGCCCTGTCGGATCTCCTGAGTGCAGTACACTTGGAATCTTGCATTTGTCATTTGGACACTTACCATTCCCTTTTGTCCTATGCTGTGCATCTGTGTACTGCTACTGTCAGATAAAGTTAAGATTCCTTTGGCTGATTTCTTTGTCTTAACATATTGAAAATATTATACTTGAAACTTGTTATTTTCTGTGCATTTTTTACATTATATGCATATTACAGTCTGCCAAACTTGTATATAAAACTGAAGTTTATTCAGAATTAAATAATTCAGGAATTTAATTACTTTAGACTTATAATGGTCTATTCATTTACATTTTTTGGAAATATTTTGAAATGCTGTATTAGACTACTCTTGTTAAATTTTTCTCTGCATGTTCTCTGAACTAGACGCAGTTCCATGATGCTGACTCAAAATCAGTATTACAGGTTCACAGCCTAGAAGCAAAAGCTGTTTTTCCTTTTTTTGTTAAATAATACAGCTTTGCATAGGTAGATCAGTGACCAGTACAATTTTTGTTTTAGGTGGGTGTTGTCTGTAACTCTGAAAGAAGACGTGGATGATAACGTTGCTAAATATGATGGTAAGCAGTTTTAGCGTTTACCTCCATTACATAGTTTGTGATGTTCTGTTTCTTTTTGAAAAATAACTACTATGTCTTTGAGAAATAACACAGAACTTATCTTTGAATATCTAGATGACATAGTTCAAAAATAGTTTGTGTAGTGACTGTTATCCTGAAACTGACATGTGGAATGTTGCTCATTGGGTTACTTAGTGTGAAGATAACTTTTTTGGTCATTCCAGCAATGTATTGCCATGGATGATACCAGAATACCCTTTGTCATCTGAATATTTAATACTATTTGTGTATGAGTATTATTTCTTTAGCACTGTCTTCTCTGAAATCGTGTGAGAGAGATTTACCACTTCAATTTCAGTTATTAAACAGGTTTCTAAAGCATTGTGTTTCATTTTGCTCTGTCTGTCCTACTACTGATTCATGAATTTGTATAGCCTCTGAAACAAGAAAGTTAAAACTGCATGATTTTTCTTCTTAAATACTTTCTCAGATTGCCTGTTCTTGAATGTAGGGCTCTTCAGTGGTTCTTGTACAGTTTAGTCTTAGAGTAGCCTAAAACAAATGTGGTAAGCAATAATGACAACTTTCTACTGATGATTTAATCAGTGCAGTTTGCACTTGAGATTTCCTAGTCTAGAACTGGCTGCTTAAAATGTTGGCAGATGCATGTTCTGCAGCAGTAACTTTGCAGCCTGAGTTTATTTCATGCAAGAGGGAGTGGGGAGAACAGAAAAAGTTTCTACTGCAACAGAGAAGTATTTGCTACTGTTCTTATGTCAGATGAAATCAATTATGTTAATAGAAAGTGGTAAGCAAGCATAACTTGCAGAACAGAGTAGAACAGGTGATTCTAAATTTAGTGGTTACCAAAAATAATTGGTAAAATTAAGAAGTTGTGTGGGAGATTGCCATACAGATGAGATGCTTATGAAGAATGAATCTCTCTGATTACTTAGCTTCATATCAGATAAAAAAGTGTCTTTAATGTAAGAATAGCCATATTTTATTGAAGTCAGAAAATGCAACATTTAATAAAGTCTGTGATAAAGACACATTTTTGAACTACTTCCCAATTCTTTCTTCCAGTCTTCTTGTTTTGCCTGGCATTATTGTTTGGCCTTAGTTTCCAAGAAGGAATTAGTAATTTGTTAATGACTTACATATCTGCCCTTCCTTAACAACTTTGACTAATCACACTTCAGCTGAATAAAAGCAAATCACTGTTTGTTTGCATATCACAAGTTATGAATCTTCTCTAAAGTACATGCTGAGGAACTCCTGATGTTTTCTTCCTTTTTACATTGACGCAGGCATTCTTCAACATTACAATGAATTGTAAAAGTAGGGGGGTTTGTGCTGTGTTCTTTCCTGGAAAAAAACCCAGTGAATGTTGTTCTGTTAGTCTCTGAGAAAATGTAACTGCCCTTTTAGAAGAAAGCTTGTTCTTTGGATATTGGGCACATGTGTATTCAACTGCACTTAGCCCAAACTTGGAGAATGTATAAATATAAAATCTTTCGTTTTTAAAGCTGTAGGCTTGTTTTGGACCAAATCTGATAATTCTTGGAAAGACTTTGGGGAGGAGGAGGAAACTTCATCTACTCTGTGATTAGATTTGACTCAAGAGATTCTAATGCTCTGTAAGGAGAAAAAAAAAAAATGATGCAGGTCTTTAGCTTTACACAGTGCTTTGTGACTAATGTTTTTTATGTGATGATGGTAGGAGTAAATCTAAAATCTGGAGAAATATTTTATATTCCTCTAGCCATTGTAGGATACCAGAACCTAAAGATACAGATCTAGAGTATTAAAGTTTACTTACAGATTTTTGTAAATTTGAGAACAACAAGGAATACATCTTTGACATCAGATGTCAATATTTCTTCCCTGCTTTGGCAACTAGTCTTTATTTGGTGCTAACTCTTTACTTTCAACAAGGCTGTGATTTCTTTACTTCACGCTGCATTTTTCAAAATTCTGTGTGTGTGTGTGTGTTTGTTTTAGGAAGATGGGAAGTAGAAGAGCTGAAAGAAAATGCAATGCCTGGAGACAGAGGATTAGTGTTAAAATCAGTGGCAAAGTATCATGCAATATCAGCAATGCTAACACAAGCATTTGTTTTTGATGATAAACCTTTGATTGTTCAGTAAGTAATCCTTCAGATTTTTTTACTTGATGTTTATTAGTAAGTTAAAACATTTTGCTTACGTAGAAGTGTTTTGATAGTAGGTGCTAATACACAGTCTTAATATATTCATAATTAGAACTGCAGATTAGCAGTTAATTCGTATTTTTCTGATACTGGGAATGTTTTTTTCTCTTTGCCCAGATATGAAGTGAATTTTCAAAAAGGCATTGACTGTGGTGGTGCATATATTAAACTTCTCTCCAGTAGTGATGACTTGAATCTGGTATGTCCTCTTGCTTAATATTTGCTATCAGTTGTTGATTTGAGGAACAGCTTGGTTCTCCATGGGTGGTGTCTGATATCCAGAAAGGAGGACTTTATGTTTAGTATGACTTTCTATATTAATAGAAGCCATAGGATCTTAGCTCATAACTTGTGAAACAACTTTTTTACTGAACAGCACATACGTGTTATTGTGTATTCCAAATACAGAAAACATAAATAGTTAAAAGATACTGACATTACTCTGTAATGCAACATACTGTGAAGGAGAACAACTGTATCTGATATTTTCAAGTGTGTTTGTCACTGTTACTTAGTGTGGAGAGGAAAATACTGGATATTAATATCCTGGGGTTTATCTTTATTGGAAAATAAAGTTGTTATGAAGAACAGTAACCAGTTCCCTTCCATCTTTTAGTGTAATGTTTGTAGAGGGATAGAGATACTTGGGTGTTTTGATTTGTGACAGGCATTTCTACTTAACATAAGGATAAAATCTAAGTATATGAATGTATTCATCTTCCTTGAAGAGACTGAGAGTTAGTCCATTCCCTGAGAACAGAGAGCACCCAGCAACTCCTGAGGACTGTTGAGTTCCTTTCATGATTAACCCTACCACTTTTCATTTACCTTTTAGAAATAGGTAACTATGCTTTATGCCAAGAAAAAGAAGTACCAAAACTGATGTAATAAAATGTCCAGTATAACACATGCTCAGCTTTCTTGCTTCTACAGGAATACTTTTTTGACAAAACACCTTACACTATTATGTTTGGACCAGATAAATGTGGAGAAGATTACAAACTACACTTTATCTTCAGACATAAGAATCCTAAAACTGGAGAGTATGATGAAAAACATGCTGAACGTCCTGATGTAGACCTAAAAAAATTCTACTTGGACAAGAAGACACATCTATATACTCTTGGTATTGTTTAATTCTTAAAAGTTTAAATTGGAGAGATGAAAAATGTGGTTTTGTCTGCTGAAGCTTTGTAATTGAGTATGCTTGTTTGTTTGTAATAGCCAGTTAATTCTGAGTGGTGGTTGCTTAATGATTTGGGTTAAATGGTTTAATGACTGGGCTTAACTGCAGGACATAAAAGTAGCTTTCAGATGCTACTGCTTAATATTCAATTACAGCAAAAAACATATCAGCCCTGACTAGCCTTTACTAATAAATGCCTTCAGTAATTACTATAATAAAACTATTTTTACTGGGAAAGATTTTAAAATGGTCAACTGCCCAATGTTCCAGGAAGGTGTCAGAGTTCAGAGGAATTCAGTTAAATCTGTAGCATGCCACACACCACTCTTTTCCACATGTTAGGAGTTCTCACCCACACCTGCATCTGAAGGAGTGTGCATGAACAGATAGGCCAGCTCAGACTCTGAAGTGAATGAATATGGGCTGGTTTTAATTTGTGTGACAACTCTTCTTGTACCAGTGAACTGTACAGGGAAATTAAAGTTAAGTTAATTTTTACCCCCTTTTTCTAACTTCTGAGGAAGAATATGCTAATCTGTGGCATGCTGCAAATCCAGCCAAACTAACTGTGCTTACAAACTTTCACTGAATAATAATAACAGAAGGCATGTTCAAGTGCTGTGCCATGGGAAAACTTAGTGGTTTCTAAAATAGATTGCTGTAGTATGCCACAGCAAACTTACACTTTTAGATAATAGGAATCTCATAATAAAGGAATGCATGCATTCCTGTATTTACATTGTTTATTAGAAGTTATGAATCAGGGTACTTAAATTTGGATTGCATTTATTCTGTTATAATTGTTCAAATAGACTCCATAGAGCTATATGATTCCATTGCATTTATGTGACTGATAACAGGAGTTTTAAAATTAGTTCTTTGTATTTTATCTAAAGGTGATGGGGGGGTTAATTTTTGCATTTATGGATATTTTAATACTGTTGAAAAATTTCAGGCTGGAAGGCCATTAGATGATACCAAACTGTTACTCTGATTTTCTTAACCTGTCTTTAGAAAACTGTCATGAAAGTGGAATAGTAATTACTTTTACTTAGTAATTTTCATTATGTTGAATGGACAGTTGAATCTGTTATTTAACCAGTGAGCACATTTGTAAGTGCTTATTAGAAATGGATCTGGGTACATCTGGATACTGAGTCTGACACTGATCGGTTGTGACCTTGGCTTCTCAGTTACTCACACTTGCTATCATCCAGGAAATTCTCTTCAAATGTTTAAGCATTTGCAGTGTGGCATTTGAAGGAAATGGCTGTTAAAGGTTAGAACCTGATAGAAAATGCTGCTTTGATCCTTCTGCTGTGTTATTGGTACAGTCCTTGTGTTTCCATGCATTCAAGTATGAGACTGTGATTTAGTAGCAGAGATGCCTTTTGGGGCAAAGATTATTTTTTCACTACCTGTGCTTTTGAAGTAAAACCGCAGAATTTTGGCCAAGCTGGTAGGTTTTGAAAAATCTCTTAGAATGAGTTTGGATGTGTTTCAGTAATTGAATTTTCTTCAATTTTCATCTTTGGGGGCCTGATGCTGGTCATACATCCCCTCAAGGGCAGTGTTTTGTGTCCAGATCCATCGCTTGAGTTAGGAGTCTGTCTCCTCTGTTAGTGAGGATCTTGTTTGCTGTTATTTGACTAAGTCTGTACTTATTCTATAGTTTTGGTTAGATATATCTATAAAATGAAATGGCTCCCTTATTTCTTCAATATGAATTTCTTCAATTTAGTGCTAAAACCAGATGATACATTTGAAATATTAATCGACCAAACAGTTGTCAGTAAAGGAAGTCTTCTTGAGAATATGATTCCTCCAGTAAATCCTCCCAAAGAAATAGAGGATCCTACTGATAAGAAGCCTGATGATTGGGATGAGAGACCAAAAATACCTGATCCAAATGCTGTCAAACCAGATGACTGGTAAGAAGAACATTTTAATTTTACAGTGTCTTTTACATACAGGTTATTTGAAAGATTTGACTGGTTTTGTTTTGGGGTTTGCTAATGACAATTGGAATACATTTCACTAAAAGCACTGAAGTTTGAAAACATAATTGAGGTGGGTATAAGAATCTGGTCATGTTCTAAGGAGAAAAATAAAATCCTTATTTGCTGATTTGGTACCCTGCATGGTTGCAAGTAGTAACTAAGGTTGGTACATGTGAATAACAAGTTTTTTCTACCATATAGTCTTAATTTACAATGAATTTCTACTTCTGTGTGAATTGCTGTTCTTATGGCAACTCAGGAAGAGTAGGGAAAACCTCAGTGGGAACCTGCCGCTTGATACCAGCAATTTCTGGACTAAATAGCACTATAAAACAATGTAATCCAGATATTTATAAGCAGATAATTACATGTCTAATGCTCGTGATCAGTGAGTTTAGTTCTGTCATATCTTTGAAAATCGTCCCTTTCATGCCAGTTGTAGTCCTCTGAACAGAACCTTGGTCCAAAGTCAGGCTGCTGTATTTTCTAACTTAAGTCTGTAATTGAAGGGATGAAGATGAACCTGCCAAAATAGAAGATCCTGATGCTGTTAAGCCTGAGGGGTGGCTTGATGATGAACCACAGTATGTTCCAGACCCTAATGCAAAAAAACCAAAGGACTGGTAAGTGCAGGTTGTTAATTTGTTTTGTAGATAGTCTGCCACAGGGAACAGTCTTATTAATTGTGGAAGTCAGTCCAAATCTCACTGTCTTTTGAGGTAGTAAGTTGGAATGTGTAAGGTATGGGCAAATATTTGTTGGTGTGGGGGACTGCTTCCATAAAAACATGAACTTGTACTTGCCTATTGTTTCCTGTAGATATATAAGTAAAACCAGAATATGAAAGTCTCCTTTGAAGAATTTGCTACAGTTTAAGTTGATAACTTGAAATCATAATGTAAGTCTCAAAGGGATCTCTAAGCATCCTGGGTAGAAGTCTTTCAAGCTGTCTGCAGAGGCAGGAATGTAACTGAAGTCAGTCATGCTGTGGTAGTTATGAACATGTGACCTTTAAATAAAAAAGTGTAGCACTCCTTAAAAAGTGTGTTTATACTGTTGGGTAAAGTTCTGTGAGCTGGTCAGGGTTCTGAGGTTGTTACAACAGTGTACATGGACCCTAACTTCAGACAGCTGGTGTTTTGACACCTGGCTGATTTTCAAGCAGTTTGTGCTTTTTTTTCTCTCTCTAGGGATGAAGAAATGGATGGGGAGTGGGAAGCCCCTCAGATCCCTAATCCAAAGTGTGAGACTGCACCTGGTTGTGGAGAATGGGTGCGTCCCATGAAGAATAACCCGAAGTATAAAGGAAAATGGAGAGCACCTATGATAGATAATCCTAACTATCAGGTAATAGCCAAATTGTAAGTCATTGCTAAAAGATACAGAGTTTAGCAGAGCAAGCAAGTCAAAATAGTGTATTTACTTTGTCTTTTTACAGTATATTTATATTTTAGAATGAGTCTGAATACCCTCACTAATTTCAGATATTTTTTGCCTTTAATTTCCTTTTTTTTTTCTTGAAATATACTGGGAAACAGTAATGCTTCCTGTATTAAAACAACTTATCTGTTTAAAGTTGCCTTTTTTACCATTTGCACTGGTACCATTTATTTAGTATGGTCTTCAGAATTGTATTCTGAATTACATTGGGGTTTTAAATGTGAGTCTTTTGAATTAGTTTTTTTTAATATCAAAAAATGAAGCTTTTCAGTAAGCAGATTGCCGTAGTAGTTCAATTTTAGAGGAAGCATCAATTTTTTATAATTAAATTCTCTTCCTCCCCTTCAAATATAAGACGTAATCAGGTGGATATTAAAGACAGTTACTTTGTGTTAGTTACAGCTGGGGAGTACTTGAGTCTGATGTCTCTGAAGGTAAGATCTTAAGCAGGTTTGCAAACAAAATTTGGCTCTAATTTG
>VZTR01020463.1:394738-424885 GCA_013400775.1 Chaetops frenatus
TTTGCACAGGTGTTATAAGGCTGAATTTTCCTTCCCTAAAATTTTCTCTGACACTTCTGGTTAGAGTCAGTTATTACTATAACCTCTACAGTAAAAAAGAAGAAATTACTTAGGAGGTCTGCCCTAAGCCGTAAAATTGAGACCCATCTGCCAAAATCCTACAGGCTATTTCCAATTCTGTTTTAGATAGGTTAAACTCTACTGTTTGTCTTTTTAAATAAACGTTCTTATCATTTTGAAATCTCTTTCACAAGTTGTTCTTTTGGTGAGCTATAGGTAATGAGATTACATTTGTTTCCATTAACAGGGAATCTGGAGCCCTCGAAAAATACCAAACCCGGACTATTTTGAAGATCTTCACCCATTCAAGATGACCACTATCAGTGCTATTGGTTTAGAGCTCTGGTCTATGACGTCTGATATCTACTTTGACAACTTCATCATATGTTCAGAAAAAGAAGTAGCAGATCGCTGGGCAGCAGATAGCTGGGGCTTGAAGAAATTAGTAGCAAGTGCTAATGAGGTATAAACTGAACTATGTTCTTCATAGTAGAAAGTAGTGAGGAAGCTGTGATGTTGGAAAAATTTCCTGTCAATGCTGACAGAGTATGAATTTGTCAGCAATTAGTAATTTTTCTGAGTAATTCTGAGAGGTTTTCTGTCTTGTAGTTTGGCTTTTTACCTTTCCCAGATCAATATTTTCTCGAGGTTAAAAGGGTACTGCATTTTATTTAAACACCTAGTGAGAAATTGACTTCCTGTGAAGTCTTCTGCTTTTCACATTGATATTAGAAATTCAGTTCCTGAGAGCAAGTGAAAGAATGAAGGCTGACTGATTAACACTCAAAGACTTTCCTTTCCACCCCTCGACCCCTGTTTTCTCTTGTGGCTATATCCATGATATATATTCTCTATAGATGCTTCCCTCCCATGAGGAATGAATACTCTAGTGTTTGTTGCTGTTCAATAATTTCAGGCCTTTGGCTGCTTAGATGTGTGTTACGCAGCTCTGAAAATACTGCATGTGTGTTTATAGAGCTGCATCTGTTCTGTTTGTGTGCATCCACATTTTGTTTGTGTAGTGCACTTTGACAGCCTTCCTCTCTCTTCCCTATGCTGTGAGATGGATCTGCTCTGCCATATGGGGTGATGGGCCCCTCTAGTGGCTGCCTGCATTCCTGTTTCTGTCTGACAGTCCTCTGTTCTCTTTGATGAAATGGCAACAGCAGGCTGCAGTTGTGTGGGAAAAACTATGGGTTGGTGGCAAGTGTGGCCAATTCCCTACAGCTACTGTTTGTCACAGAGTGAGCACGTAGCAACAGCAAATCTGCCCATGCAAGCAGGAAAGCTGTCTGTTCACACAACCTTGCCCTTTTCCAAAATGTTTGGGTTTATATCTGAACCTGTATCTGTACCTGTACACACAATGGCAAAAAGATTCCTTTGAGTCCTCTCATTCCACTGTGCCTCTCAAACTTATCCTTAGTTCCTGATATACCTCTTATTGAGATGCACCAGGCACTTGCCCAGTGTCTCTACTGTATAAGTCAGAGCTGGGCTGGGAGGACAATTTACTGAATTGGCTGTCAAAGGAGAGAAGGTGGTAGTATAGGTGGAGCCAGCTTTGCTCCTCAGGAGCTGCTGCCCTCAGGTTCTTGTTGCTTTGGGAGTTTTCAGCTGAGTTGGCACAGTGTGCAGAAAGAATAGAGTAGCTGGGAAGGGTGTAAAGTGTGAGGTTGTCAAGACTCCAAATGCTACTTAAAGTTCAGTTGTGGCCAGTCTGGTATGTTTGGAGTTCTAGATCTGTTCCTTCTTACTCAACACCTACCATTTACTTGCAATTTGTAGAGTTGTTGCTTTACTAGTATTGAAATGTAATATTGTTTTAGTCATTAAAAAGCAAAGGTAAAGAAGGGTTTTGGACAATATAAATGTAAACAGTACACTTCATAAACTTATTTAAGTGTTGAGAGGGATGTAAATGCAATTTTTTTTTTTTAAATACAGCCTGGTATGTTTAGTCAATTGGTGACTGCTGCAGAAGAACACCCATGGCTCTGGGTTCTTTACATCTTGACTTTAGCTCTCCCTGTTGGTCTAAGTGTGTTGTTCTGCTGGCCAGGAAAGGTTAGTGAAATTTACTGTTTTTATTTGGTTCTATTCTTAATACTTTATTTGGAAAGTCTTGAGCATCTATGCAACAATATGCCCTTTTAATGTGCCATTGATATTATTTAGCTTACAGTGCCTGTTTAATTCTTAATTGGAGTTTAAATATAAATAGATTTTTAATTTGTTGTAGAAATCAGATGAATATACTGACTTCAAAAAACCTGATGTATCTAAGCAAATTACAAAGGGAGAACTGAAAGAAGAGACAGAGGAGTTCGAAGATGATGAACTGGAAGAGGATAAAGAAAATGAAGATCCTGGTGAAGATGGTAAGATAAGTGTGTCAACTTGCAGTTTGGTTAAAGACATGAATAGAACTAGTTCATGGATTGCATTGCCAATAATTACAACCTCTTGTCTTAGACTATGTGAAATGTGCCTTGCTCTGAGCCTTTTTTCCTCTTTAATAACTTCCAGTGAGTGGCATCCCATTGATGAGAGGCATATCAGTGGCTAATAGCTCTGATAAATATAAGCAGAAAGTAAGGCTCTACTCAGTATTTCTTTGCTTTCAAGAAATGAGCATGCTTACAACACTATTTTTTCATGTTTGTTGACAGTGGTACATATTTTATCCCTTCTAAATATTTCACATATTAAACACATTTTAATTATTCAGATATAAGTACCTGAAGCAGCTAAAGTCACTTTATTGTCTTTAAAATGTGTCTGGAGTAGTTTGAAGTCTCTAACATAAATCTGCGTACACCTCTCTGGGAGAGTTATACTATTCTGTTGGTCACTGATTTGAGTTATTCTTGTTAAATCCTGAAAATACAGTAGGCTTGAAACACTGAATTCTGCAGCTTACTTTATGTTGCTTTTTAGCAACCTGTTGCATGCCTGCAGAGGTGTGTCCTACTTCCCAGGGGAGAAATTAATAACTCACTATGTTGAGCTGTACTTCAGCATCCAAGGATAAAATCATCCCGTGTTACTGTATCAAAGATTACTGGGTACTACTCAGCTATAGCTTTGAGATGCTGTTAGCATTTCCCCATGTCAATATAATGAATAAAAACCAAAACACCCAACTTACAGTGCATTATCTTGACTTTGAGAAAATTTTTAGCTTCAGAACTCTGCAGGATTCTGCCTACTTCACTCTTTCTTGGTGAGAAAAAAGAAAGTGACAAGGGATTGGCATGGATAATTTGAGACATAGCAGATGTTCATGTTTTGTTGGGTTTTTTGTCTTTGTACTGACATCACTTTGTATAACTGACTGAAACTTGGTGAGTTTTGTCTGCTTTGCACCATGTTCCATGAGTGTTGATGGCTTCTGTCTGTGTGACTTAAAAGTTTACTGAGCATCAGCAGTTCCCATGCCAGTACTGACAGAATTGAGTACATTTTTGGCACAGTGCTTGCCACACCAAACTTGGTCCGTCTGCCTTGCTGTTAGAGAGCCTTACCAAGGCACTTCATTATTCTCATTATGCTACATACATTTACTTTAGCTTAAATTGTAGGAACATGATTTCAGTGTTGCATCTTCCTACATTTTCCTTTTGATCTTACTCTTCTTTGCTCCTGAATCTGCTCTTTGCTCCTGAATTACAAATTGTTTTATTCTACCCAGTCTTGATGCAGATGATAGATAGTTTGTACCTAATATGATGCTGTTGCAAGGCTGCCATTCCTCAATTCCAATATTCTTCTCTCAAATCAGTCAGTTAATGTAGTTAATTGCAACACATCACTTAATAAATAATATGTTAAAGCGTGTGTTTCATTGTTAGAAATAAGGCCCAGGCAATTGCAGAGGAACATTGTTCAGCTCCTACAGCTTTCTTAAATTGTACTTGGAACAGCTGTTCATGGTGTTGCGAAGGTAGGTTATATTTTGGACCTTTACTTTTAGTTACTAAACACAACACAGAGTAAAACTAACCTAGCTAGCTTTTGTATGACTATTCCAGGTTTTTCAAATAAATTCTAGTCTTCAGAGGGAAGGATTACACTTTGCTGTCATATGACTTCATGGTTTCTTGCTTTAAGAAGAATTGCTTAGCTTCTCTTAGCTTCCTGCCACCTTTTACACTTGCAGGTTGAAATCTTCCCCCTTTTTTTGCTATTGCTGTTTTGGCTCTTTGTATCTGAAAGCATTAGAGAATTTGTCTTCTGCCCATTTTTCCTGATTCTTTTTGCTACAGAGAGAAGAGAAATGGAGGAGAAAAAAAGAGAGCTTATAAAGGATACCACGAAGATGGGAAGGAAGGCTCCTGTTTCAGGTACTGGGAAAGGGAAGCAATTTGGGCCAGGACTTTGCAAGTGGGTCTCTCCTGTCTGGTTTCTTCCCTCTGCTTCTTTGTTGATGGTAGAACTTCAAGCTGGTGGATGCCAGCTTCCATCAGGTGCAGATTCAAGTTTCCTCTAAGATTTCTCTCTATGGTATCTGTAGTAATAAATATTTTCTGCTAGTATCTTTGTCTCCTTATAATTTTTATAGTTTCTTCATAGTCATTATCTCCTCCTTTGTTATTTTGGAGTTGAAGGCAGTGGGGATTTGAGCTGTGGAATACTGAGTTACTTGAGATCCACATTTTATCATGGGACCATTTTAAAAAGAAAGTGTGGCACAACAGCAAATTTTAGAAACACTTGGAGAGTTCTTTAACACCAGTGACAATGAGTTGTTGGCCGAGTACTTCTTGAAGGGCATTGTCCATGGGATTTACTGTTTTATTTTGTTTGTTCTGTGTTGATTTTTGTGGCATTGTCTGTTTGTCTGCTTTGTCTCCTTGCTTTCCTTTGACTTCTAGAAAGGTATTGCAGGAAGCAAAAGAATGTTTCCACAAAATGGAATTTCAGGGGCACAGTGTGAACCTTATTTGTTAAGTTCTACATTTATTTATATAAAATAATGCTTAAATTACTATTTGATTAAATTTAAAATAATAATCTTAAATAGTATAGTTTTTAATTTCTGTGTTCTATGGCTTCTGATGTCTGAAGTATTTTTGTTTAGGTTTTTTTCCCCTGTATTGAAATCCATACTTATGGGAGGAGCTGGATTTGCATCATTTATCATTTCCAGTCTCTTCAATAGAATATGAGCAAAGGCTTTGTGAATTTCTGCCAAGCTCCTCTATTAAGAGCATATTTTTAGGACAGAGATCTTTGTCTACATCTTTGTAAGATCTTCATTATTTGGTCATATTTCTCCTTTTGATAATAGAAATAGAGACATATTGTAGACATTTACCAGGTATGTTGACAGATGGCAAAACGAACTTCTTACTTCATAACAATTAGTGAAGCTCTGTTTGGCTCAGTTCATAGCTATAGTCCAGCCAAAGTTCTTGGTAGTTCTACAGAAGTCTCAAATATTTTAACAAATGAGGTATTTCTAGATTTTCATCACCAAGAATCAGGAGAGTCTTGTCTATATGTGACTACATTCTAAATTTGTGTGGATACTTCTGTTTCAGTTTAACTCAGATGCAACAAGAATTTGGTGTGGGTACAGCCTTTTGGTATTTGTTTTTGGTTTTTTCCTATTACACCTAAGTGGTGCTTATGAGATGTAGGTGTGACCTGACAAGGATAGACTTGAGCACTACTTCATTGCTGTTTTTAAATTAGCCACTGGCAGACTATTAAGTTGTGAAATGCTGATGTATATCCTTTCTGTCAGATTTCAGATTTCATGTTTACTCTTGATAGAAAGTATTGTAAAGGGTACTGGTAGTGCAGTAGAAGTGCAAGCTGGACATACTTTGAGTGAGCTAAGGGGAGTACAGTGCTTTTCTGACTAGTTTTTGCATTGCAAACATGCACAAGAAGGGGGAAATAAAGAGCTGATTATCCTTCAATCAAAACAGTATGCCAGAATTCCCTGCTGAAAAAGGGAGTACTCTTAGGATGTAGGTGTCTCCCATGCTGGATGACTGGCAACTGCAATATTGTACTTCCCCATCTAAATCAGAATTTAGTCAGATTTGGGATGCCTGAGTTGTCCTATTTTGGACTCTGCTGTCATGCTATTATGAAAAGCGGCAAAGTTGGAGCTGTTAAAATTGGTTATTAAATCTGGCAGTTATCACTAATTCATGAGAATTCTACTCTTTGTATCACAGAGATGTTTTTATGGGTTATTCTAAACAAGCAGTTCATTCTAGGACTGAAATTGCCTTATTTTCCTTACTAGTATGTCTGGATATAGTGTATTTGCAATATAGTTCTGTTTACAAAGTAAAATTACCTTCTTCTGCAGAAGATGAAGGTGAAGGTGGTGAAGATACTTATGATGATGAAGAAGAAAATGAAGTTCCAGGTGAAGAAGAAAATGAAGTTCCAGATGGAAGTCAAGAAAATGATAGGGCAAATAAATCTGATTCAGAAGATGAGGTAAGTTTGCATTTTCCCCTTTCTCCTCGTCATTGTCTGACATCATACTTCTAACTAAGCCCAGATACCTACAAGTGTTTTTTCTTCTGTTGAGCCATAAAACAAATCCTGAGGTTTCCTTTGCTTTCCTTTGAGTTTGACACCTTAAACGTTCTGCATAAATACAGGTATAATATAGAAGTGATCAGGCAGCTCCCTAAACATGAAATGTTTTTACAGAAGTATAGTTTTTAACAGATTATTAAATGAATTGCAAGTCTTGAAAATTTGGATGCTGGAGCAGAGTGGTCAGCTTTCATTGTGCTTTTTAACTGATAGAACATGTGCTTCCAACTGAATAGCCTTTTCCAGAGACCTAGAAAAACCTTCAATTTTTCGGTTATATTTTGAGGTTTTTTTATTCCAAAATAAGGTTTAAAGCAAAATGACAATACTGTTTTTGAACACAGCATCTACAGTTTCATTTTTCTTGTGAAGATTAATCCAGTCAACCAGATATTCTACAAAATTATTTTCATAAAATATCATCGTTGAATCGAATTTGTGCTTTTCTTGTTTGTCAACTACTCATTATTCTTCTATTTAGAAACTTGTACTGTAAATTTTCTGAACAGTGGCATTCACTGAAACACTTTAGATCCACCCATTGGTTGTCTTGTGCTTGTCACTCCCTAAATGAGTGTCACTTCCTTGTCTTTCCAGGTTAAGGGAGTTGTTTAATGTAAACTCCTTTTCATGTAAAACTCTTCCAGGAAACTGTACCTTGCATAAGGTTGTGTTGTTTCAGCACTAAAATTCTTTGTTAATTACCCCTTTACTCTGTACTTCCTCTTGTTCCTGTAAGAAGTTTTCTTTTCCTTGTACATTTATCCAGGAATACAGTATCTGCTGAGCCCTTCTAAGATGCACATGACTGCTTGTGAAAGAACAGCATATTCTGAATGTGCCTGTGGCATTACACAGTGTCACAGTGAGGCCATGGCTTGCTTTTCTGAGTGTTTTCAGCATGTAGGTGTTTCCTTTTTGAGTTGGCTGGAAGGCATCACGTACCCCATTGTCCTCACTCAGGCTGGGCCACATTCTGTGAGCTATTCCTTCTAAAGGAGGTGCCTGCCATTAGGTGATGCAGGAAAGTGAGGAAGCAATGCATGGTCTGAGAAGGGATTTCACATTGGAAAGGCTTTTCCTGTGCTTCTGTAAGCCCATTGCTTTGAAACTGAGAACACCACATCTGATTCAAGGACAGTTGGCTCTACTTGTAGCTCTCCAAAGGGAACAGTTAAAGTGTTTTCAATGTGTCTAACTTCAGAAGTGAAAATAAAATTAGCAAAAGGTGCACTTTAAGGAAGTTGCTAAATTAATTTAAAAGTCAGTGCTTTTAAACTAGCGAAGACATGGGCAAAGCAAAATTTCTGACATCAGTTTAGACATACTATTCCCTCTGAATACAGAAATGACAAGTCTTCTAGCCACTTTATTAATCATTAGATTATTAGTGTGGAAAAAAAGTTGTTTTACTTAGGTGCTGCATTTAGTGATAAAATGACTGGGGGGTTCAGGAAGAGGAATAACGTAGCATGCCAGTTTCAGTAATTAAAATAGTTTAAAAATGTTAATGTTGAATTTATTTTTTTTCCAGAAAAAAGAAGCTGATGAAGGAATGGGAGGTCGTCCACTGAAATCAGTGCGCAGAAGAAGAGTACGAAAGGACTGAGTTATTTCCAGCTGGTGTTTGCAGGTCTAGAGACAGTGACAGTAACTTTTGGGGTGCCACTTCAGTGGGCCTAGCAAATCCCTAAGCTTTGAAGGGAAAAGGGGGGGCTCAATGCTATTTAACCTCCTATTATAATTCTCTGACCTCTTTAACCATCCCAAACTTCCTCATTTCCCCTTTTTTAAGGATAAATGCTGTCTATGAAGAGTTAGCTGGTATTTCAAATTCAAAATAAAAGGGAAATTACAAGTTGACCAACTGATTTTTAGGTGAAGATTCTTAAGATTTGAAGTTTCTTAGAAATTAGTATTAGTTGCAGATAAACTTACTCTAAATATTTTTTTAAATAAATGCATTATAATACTTTTGTAGCTCTAGCACAAGATAAGCTGTTTACAGTTTTCAGCTAAAAGAAGATGGTAGTATAGATGTAGCATCTATAGCAGTTCACATTGCTATGAGAAAAAGTATTTTTTTTCTGTGCAGAGCTAAATGCAATAATGGTTTTTGTATGATGATTTTGTGCTAGCAACAATTTTTATTGTAAATTATTTATTTTAGTTCATCTTGTTACATGGGTGGTTACCTGTTCACTTTAGGCATTGGTTACAGTAATTTATTTTCAAGATATGTTTTAGAATACATGTGGTAATTGATGTGACTTGTTTTAGTTTTGAATGCAGATGTCAAATCTGCAGAAGTGATATACAGATGATTTTTTCAAACTTTTATAGTTCTCATGTTCCAAACCAGAGTGGTATAACCTGTTTATAGAATACTTGCTAAGTGTATATTGTCACCTAAAAATATTTATTAATTCTTGCTTAATATGAAATTTATTAATATAGATAAGAATTTTTGATGGATTAAGTTTTTTACGATGTGAGTAACTTGGGCATTCTCATAATATAGTTTAAATAAACTGGATATTGTAAAGAAACTTGGTTTTGTTGAAGTTGAGCTGTATATAAAACAATAAAATTTCAGTCACCAGAAACCTTGGCAGCTGCCTGTAGTAGTAGTAGAATGTGTAAACGTGAGCAGAAGTAATCATACATTACAAACAAGTAGCAATACATTAATTCATAATTAATCTAACAGATTTTCTTGTGCCTGTCATAAAATCTGTCCACTTTATAAAGAAGTATTTTCACAACAGATTCCATGGAAGTCTCTAGGAAATGAATGCTTAACCCTAATGAAGAAGCCACTGTCCTCAAGTGCTTGTTTTGAAGTGTTCAAAAGTTAATTACATTTGACTTTTACATAGTGTAAATTACATGTAAATGTTTCTAGGTTTTTTTTGTTTAATTTGGGGCTTTTTGTGTCTTTTTTGACATTAACTGCAAGTTCCCACCTCTTTATTTAGGGTCTCCATGCTAGAGGTGAGAAGTGAAGACTCCAGATTACTCCTCAGCAATAGATAGAAGCTGTTACCAGTGTAGTATCCTACTGGCAACAGTTACTGTGAGCTGTCTGGGAGCATTTCTGCCCAGCTTTTGAGTGAATTAAGTTTGAGTCTGATAGAAGTCCTCTGGAATCATTACAGCATTTGGGTGTCCTTCTGGTGGTTTGGTTTGTTTGTTTCCTTAGGGGTTTTGGAGATGTTTTTTTCTCTGATATGTGACAGTTACTCTAGTTTAACTATAATTTCTTTGATGTGATTTAGCTACTCCAGGGATTGGTCACCCCGTGGGGGATGCTCATCTGCCCTCAGGCTTTTGAACTTTTAAGTTCCCATAAAGTACTGATTGATGCCCCATCAGCTTTGATCACCTAGAACCTAGAGAGAGTATACATCCTTCTGCACATCAGCTTACTTGGATCTAGATTTATGCTGGTAATTAGAGGAGAAATACCAGAGATGTTGAGCATATGATGCTCTAGAGTAGAAAGCCAGGCAAAAGAGCAATCCCTGTTCATTGATACAATGTAACAGTGAGATTTCACTTCTGTGCACTGTCCATTTTTATCTGAACAGGTATTTCAGGAAAAAGACTTGATCTTGCTATCATGCTTGCTTGAAAGAGCTTTAAAATTAACAAAATAATGATTTTCAGTTCCAGTATGTCTTGCTATTAAAACTGTCAGCCGTCTTTGGAACTCCACCAGTAGCAAGACCTCCACAGCCTGCACTCCCTCTGGCTACGTTGTAGCTTGGTAAAAAAGCTCCTACTGAGGATGCCAGATCCCACACTGAACGCTTTTTATGTGCAGGGAAGGCCAAGTACTGAGGCCCTTTTATTTAGTTACAGCTGAAGCTACTCATCAGTTGGCATGCACACTCATGAAGGCGTGATGAAGTCATAATTCTGGTTTCTGTCTAATGTAATGCTCACTAACAGCGTAGGAAAAAGTAACATTTCTAACTTGGCTTAACAATCTCTCCCACATGGAGAAATGCAAGTTTTAGCTTTTTGACAACAGTGAATGCAGTCTACCAATCCTTTTCCTTTTTACTTTAGCAAGAACAGAAAAGCAGACAGAAGTGCAAGATTTCATGGCTGAAAATAGCGAGCTGGGAACTGAAGCTTTGCTAAAACTAGATTAATTAACCCAGGTTTAATCTGAATTTCATCTAGTTTTTCAGACAGTTCAGCTATGTCAAAACCATTAAGATGATCACTAACTCTACTGTTTTTTCACCTTTTGACTACAGATAGTTATGAGGAGTTTTAGGGTTTACAAATGTTAAACCAAACTAATTGAGACAAATGGAAAGTTTTTATTTGGTGTAAAGTCAGAAATACAACATCTTTTAAATGTTCATAAGTTAAATGAAGGCCACAGTAGTGGGATGCAAAATGGCATGGAGATGAAATAACTGCTGTATACACACTGATAGATAAAATATCACTATCCAATCTACAATACAAAACCATGATTTTAAGATTACTTTATCCTGGGAATTGCTGAAGGCTAACAAGTGCATGCTGTGTTACCAGGTGATCTGCAGTGCAGATGGAGATGGCAGTGATGTGGCTTCAAAGCTCCGATGGCTGTAATGCAATGCAATCTTTAGAAGTCAAGTGCTTGCTGTGATTGTTCTTCCTTTAATGCTCAAACTCTGGACTAGCCATGTGGTCTAATCTACCTGCTAGCAGTTCTTGGATTAATTCAGAGTTCCAGTAATGTGAGAAAGTAATCCGTAGAAGATTAAAATTAATTTTAGATGTTGACAAGGACCTCATGACAAAGGGTATCATCCATTTTTCATCACTGGGTTTCTTGACCCAGACTTGTAAACAGCCCTCAAAACTGTACTATTAGTGCTTTGCTTGTAGACTTTTGACTTTGTTTAGAGTCTTTTGTCTCCAGTGAGCATTGTACAACCATTTTAAAGGAGAGAAATGGGAAACCTCACAATGTCAACTTATACTTGAGACACAGCAGTACCTAGCTGCTAAGAAACTTGGCATTTGAGAGGGATTTACTCTTCTATTACACTGAGTCATTCACACTATGCTTGAGAGATCCTTGAACCAGTGGTTTCCTTTTAAAAGGTCAAGTAAAATGGCTTCATTACTGAAGCAAGAACTCAGTCCTAGCTAATGTCCATAAATAAGTCTGCAGGGCTGCTGTAGGGAGAGATGAAGTAGATGCAACTAAGTAGTACTAAAATTTATGTACTTGTTTGTATTTCAGCTTCTGCTCTCCCTTAATACTGATTACGCTGGACATGCTGCCTCTGTGGGAAGTGCTCAGACCCATAAACTGGGCTGAGCTCCCCTAAAAACCTAACAGCCAATCCTGTAAATAACAACACCTTGACACCAGGTGTTGCTCAGAGCAGCAGTTTTGAGAGGCAAAATCCACCTTTGTTCCACTACATCCTCCTGCCTTAGGTGTTTTTATTCGGTGCCTCAAGAAGCACTTCACAAGCTTAGGCTCTGAGACCTGAACTAAAGACAAGTTTGGCACTTCAGGAGGAAAGTAAAAGGTGGGAAAGAAAGACTTGTTCTCAGTTCCTCACTGCAGATTGTTCCTGAGCATGAGGAGCATTGCTGACCTCTTTCTGGAAAGTTTATCGCTCACATTTTTACTTAACTTTTTATCACGCAGCAGAAGAACTTCAGGAAGATCATACACTGTGATGATGTACCTGATCATTCTTCAGGGAAATGGGAAAGTAGCAATGGTTTCAAGTGTACATATTACATCTGATACTGCATCAGTTTGGTATTTCCCTGATTAAATTGCTTACCCTTGTTCCTCCTCTCTTACCCTCCCCCTTCCCAAAAAATCTGAGGTGTTTGTCTATATGCAAGTCCTGCAAACAATGTCATACTGTTTCTATTTCACAGAAATGCTTAACTGGTTTATAGATTTTTGTTTTGTTTTGCAGAGCTAACAAGAGTACTAGACAGTAAACACATCTCAGGTGAAAAAAGTGATGCAATTAAACTCTGAATATTTTTATCAAATGGAGTTTCAACACAATATTGTAACTATCACTTGGCTAGTTGAGAAATCTACCCTAAGACCTCAGAGTGCCAACAGACCTTTGTTTAACCTGACAAACTAATCTGCTTTTTAATAAGATACAGTCATTTTTAAAACAAATACAAAAATTTTGTAATTATCTACACTACATTTGCACATCGCTTAATCTTAATACACAAACTTCTGTCTCCTGTTCATGATAATGCTCTTAATTCTTAATTATTACCAAAGTTTATAATCTTTGAGAATCCAGTAAGCCACAAACTAAAGTATTTTAGCTTATGTAGCCTATGCCAGTTAAAACAAAAAAAAAAGACAGCAGCAATACAATGACAATCTGTGAGTCAACCCTTACTTCCTTTTGCTTTTAGTGTCAGTTGTTTGGAAAACACTAGATGCTGACATCAGATTTTCTATATACTGTCCAAGAACTTGGTTTTCTGATTTCAGTTTCAAGTTTTCTTCCTTAACAGCATCTACTCGTGCTGAGAGATCTGCAAAGGTGATATTATAAGAAAAATATTAGACACTATTGCATACAATAATGAATATGTTCTGCGGGCCTACATCAGACTAGTCACACCTTTAATCCAGAAAACATCACCATAGGGTATTATGTTATAAAACATTTTCCTACTCATTTTTACCTAAAGGCCATTTTTCCTATATGATTTTGTAGTACAGTATTTTGACCAACTTGTTAAACTTACTGCTAGTCTGTAGTTTATTACTTTCTTGAATTTTTGAATTAAGCTACAGCAAACTCTGCAAACTAAATTACTGGGAAACAAGAGTTGAATGATGAGCAGCCTCAGATGTGTGTCTTCTAGTAAGTGTGGACATATTAGCTGTATCACCTGTTCTAATTGCTTTGTATTACCAAGGTTGAGCAAACATAATGTTGCATAAAGAGGAAGAAAAAAACTATTTCCAAGACCTTGGTTTTGTACCTTCAGCTGCTTTAAGTGGCATACTTCTGGACATTGTAACTAAGGGCAGAGCAGTCAGGTTCTCTTCTTTTGCTTATTACTGTGTACTTGTAAAAATTCTGATGTGTCAAGCTGCTAACCTTCAAGTGTGTGCTGCAGTTCCAAAACTTGATTAATAAGCCGTGTTTTCTCTTCTAACTCCACCTGATTCTCAGCCTCAACAGCTGCAATAAATCATGAGAGTTTTAGTGCAACCTCTGTTAACAGTTAGAAATTATACTAAATAGAATAACAATGAAGAACAAGAACATTAAGAATTGATACCATCCATATCGGCGTTCATCATTGTAGTAGCGGCTCTTTCCACTTTTGAAGAGAATTTTCTTGAGCGATACTCTGCTTAAAGAAAAAAAATCAAATGGCAGCAGCAATTATTGGAACTTCCTTTATATTTGAATTTTAGATGCATTTTTCTAATTTGGAAAGGTCAGTGCTTTAGCCTAAGGTAGAGCAACATTTTCCACCATTCTTTTAATTATTTTTCCTAGGCCTCATGCCATGAGTACCTATGGTTCGTTGAGTAACTATGCCTCTGTTTACAAAAATAACTGATCTAGATTACTGTAAAGCATGAAATATCGCTGTTTCAATGATGTAATCGCCACCTTCTCAGCTCCGATCATTCTGGAACGGGTTATTCTACAACTGGCTATTCCTGAATGCCGAAGCTGAATAGCCCTTCATTGTCCCCCCACCACTCCTGGCCGGCGCACGGGCCTGCGAGACGGGGCTGTTGGTGTCGGGTCCCTCGCATCCCCCCACCCCACGTTCTCATCCCCGCCTGGAACCGCGGAACGGGGCAGGTGCGGTGACAGCAGCGCTCCGCGGGCCGGGGAGCGCCGGCCAAGAGGGTGGCAGCACTGCAGAGGGGCGTCCCCGCAGGACCCGGCCGGCAGCCCCGCGGCCCTGCCCGCACACCCCACCATGCACTCCCAACCTGGGTCGGCCCCGCGCCCCCCTCCCTGCCGCCCACCGCGGCCGCCCCNCAGCCCTGTGCCCCCCTCACGTCACACGGCGCCGGGGGCCTCCTAAGGTAATGTCTCTGGGTAATTCCTTCTGTGCTCATGCGCTGCCAGGGACCAAAGCAGCCGTCCTCAGAGGCTGGTGCCTCTGCTTTAAGAAAAGGCGTTTATTCCCCGGTGTGTAACCCCTTCAGATTTAGGTAGGTTGGCAAAGCCTGAGGGAGGTCCGAGCAAACAGCAAGTGTGTGGCTGCTGTTAACACCCGGGTGCTTGTATGTGGAGTTCTGGGAGAGAGGAGCCTCCCAGCCGGAGTCCAGCAAGGTTTCCCTGCCCCAGTTCAGTGCCGTGTACACCTGGCCCAGCTGCTTCCAGGCTGGTACGTCAGTAGCCTTTTTCACAGCAGTGCCCAGAGGACAAAACTTGTTACTTAGCTCCGTGCCCCTGAGCCTCACAGCGCTGAGATCACATCACACAAGAACCTAAGTAAGTTCACGGAGTTGCTCTCATCTGGTGGCTCAGTAGCTCCGAAAGTACAGTCCTGTGTCTTTGTTCTTTCCCTGGTTCCCTGGAGGGAACAGGGTCCTCGCTTTGACCTCCTAGCACAGTCTATGAACCACAGCAAAGCAGCGAGAAACATGCATGACCTGAGCTAATTTTAGTGTCTGCACTGAATAACATGTAGTTCTATGTAGTTTGAACCATATGTTGCGGTGAAATATGTTAATAATGTGTCTGTAAATTGCACTAATATGTCTAGTTGTAAATAAATAATTCAATGCTGTGCAGACACTCAGGAAGATAAAGGCATTTGGGAAGTGAGCCCTCTACTGTATTTTTAAATACACTTCAGAATGTGTATATTTCTAACATCATCTTTTGGCTGCCTCCACAGTATTATTATCGCGTCAGTGACTTTTTTTAACCTTACAATCAGACAAGTTCAGATTAGACTGAATGCTATTCAAGGTCTGAAAACGTACTGCAATTAGAGTCTTGCTGTCCATCTGTACTGGAAAATGAATCTGTTTCCAGTTCCATTAGCTAGTTTACTTAAAAGCACATCACAGTCTCTACAAGGGGCATTTTCAACACAGCAGTCCTCCTTATTTCTTGCAAAAAGTCCTCTCAGGTGGTGGCTGGGCTTTAGGAGCTTGTTAGAAAGTTTCCTTGATTGCTGTTTTCAAAATGCCAGGTGCTTGCACTGTTTTGATGTTGATTGCTGCACTGGCAAACCTGGCAGTCAACAGGTTCTCCTGATTCTTTCTAATGAGACAATCTCCAGCACTTTGGTTAACATGGGAAAATTTATGGCCAGATTCTCCAGGTGTATGCAGATAGATGGAGACCTTGTTTACCTGGTGAAGAGCGTGCTGCGTTTTTATACTGTAAGAGGGGGTGAAAAATTATTGTGGGCTGATCTTGAGAAAATGCACCTCTCTGCTGTGGAAATTCCACTTTTCTTGCTGCATTACAGTTGGAGATTATTGTCAAAACTGTCCCAAAACAAGTAAAGGGGGGAAGTCCTTGATGTTAAATTATGGGACAAACTGGAAGCCAGACATATTGGCTCCTGTGCTGTTGTAGCCAAACCAGTAGTAATTTCAGGAGCTGCTGGTTTACCTCCTGTTTCCTTTTTGGTATGTGTACCGTTGGGGGTTCATTCTACTTTGCCTGGTTGTGGTTGCTCACTGTAGTACTTTCTTTTGATTCTGAACTCTGATGTTTGAGCATGAGCAGCTCCTTTTCAGAAGTCAGTCTCTGTGAGAGGTTTTTTTGGTTTTCCTTTAGAGAAAGCTGTTGTTCTGAGCTTCCACTGTTGGCATTGCGGAGGGGTTATCAGCAGAGAGCAGATGACATTTTTAGTCTACGGAGTGCTGTGTGTTTTGAGGTTAGTGTTGAATGGTCCAGGGACCAAAACGTTTGGATTGATACTGCTGCATGTAAATTCCACAGAGGGAATGCCTAGATCATCCTGTGTTCCCTTAAAAAGGTTTGCATTCCTAACCTTCCACTATTTTCCAGTGCAAAGAAGGCAGCTCCTTCTTTGCACTTAGTGGCATCCTAAATATCCAGTGCACCGCTACTTTTAAACAAACACCAAAAAACACACACATGCTCAAAAACCCCAAAACACAAAGGCAAAAATGCCAAAACCCAATATATCACAGATTAAAGAACCGCAGCCCCAAATATCCTTGTATGAGAAATCAACCAAGAAACCAGCAGCTTAATGTATCACATGATTTACCTACTGGCTTTTCAAATTCCTTACCTCACCTGTCTTGCATTGCGTAATATATTATCAATTAAAAATTTTGTGCACTGTAAATGTAAAGCTTTAGGGGCTTAGGATATATTCCCAACAATTAGATTCCTTTTATAGCACAGAATGTGTTCCCAGGGAAGGCACTTATGCATAATATGACACCAAGTTGGGTGGGAGTGTTGATAGGATGGGTCCTGCACTTGGGTCACAACAACCCCAGGCAGTGTTACAAGCTATTTTCTAAGGCATTTGATTAAATCAGAGGAGGCATTCATAATATTGTCATTATATCAAATTTTTAGGAACAAATTTCAGTTTACAAATGCAATTATCTATACTTGCTTGTATCCTAAGTTCTAGTTAGATTTTCTAAAAGTAGCTGATGTCAATGGCAAAAGGAATCAATTTGTTCAGTTTCACTGAAAGAGCAATTTTTGCTTAAAATACAACAACCTCCCATAGGATATAAAGTATCATTAATAGTTTACCCGAATTCATATGCAGGTACAGTTACCAACTGAGAGGAGAGGATTTTATTCCTGTGCACTCAGACTCTCAGTCATAGCTGCTAGTGACAAACATTTCCAGGCGTTTTATTTCTAAAACTCTGTTTTACATCCTGTTTTTCCCATGGCACACAGTGCAAACTAACAAGCCTCTGCCTTCCCTTTTGGCGACGTTCCAGGCAGCAGAGGCCTGCATACACTGGCTGATGACAGAGGCTTCACTGTTCACCACTACAAAAGAAATGTACCCTTGTTTTCACCAACAGAGGAAGGCATTGTACGTATGGCTGAGATGACTTTGCTGTTTGAACTGTGCTGTTTGCTCCTTTGACTAATTATTGCCACAAAGAAAAAGACAGAAAGGAGCACAAGTGGCTTAAGTCTTTTTCCTTGCAATGCTAACTCGTGAGAGCCTTTACATCAAATCTTCATCCTTTTGTTTCTCTACAGAAATGACAGACTCTGAGGAGTTTTTTGGTTTTTTTTCACGTAATGTTGCTTTACACCAAATTCTCTGCAATTCTTATTAATCTTTCGGAGTAGCCTCAAAAAGCTTTTGTAGCCTAGTGCATATCCCTGTGCAAATTCACAGGTGGGGTCTTCTGTTAAATGCAGAATTTGGGTACTTCTTAGATTGTACTTTTTCCAACTAAATCAATTTATACAAAATGAGCAAATACTTTGGCTTACATTGTTCTAACTCATCAGTGTTGTTACTTATTGTGCATTTGCCTTAGGTCCTGGGTAAGAATGGAACATCATCAAATCATGTAACCTGTGAGCATACAGTTGGAATGAAAAAATGCGGTCTCTTTAGAAAGTCTACAAAAAGCAACCCTCATAAAATCTTAATTTCTCTTTATCCCTGAAGAGGCCTGCCTTCGTATAACTACATATAGCTATATAGCCAACATATAGCTGCATCCTATCCCTTGCAAGACTAAGCTTGAGTGCAAAAGTTCTTGTTTCTACTGACTCCACAAAAGTGTGTTTTTAAATAGACTGAGGAACTGAACTCTTTGCAGCTTTGGGCTGTGAATACCAACATCTACTACATAACATTATTCTGTTAACTGTTTGATCATCAGCTATAGGTTTGCCACCAGATTGTGTGGAAGGATATTTAGCAAGGTTCCATAAAGCTTTACTTTATGGAACTTAATGAGATGAAAAACTGCTTTGTATTTCTGTAAGTTAAGTGTTTGTATCTGCTTTTAAAAGGATGGCTTTACATGAGAAATGTAGTCACTAACATTGCCTTTCCATAAATCATATTTGAAAAAAGATTAAGATAATTTCTAGGTACTCTTCAATGAGGAAAGAGGGCCTTGAGCTGCATACACAGCAATGATCAGAAGTACAGTAAAGAAATTTTTGCAGATATTGGACAACATTTCACTGTTTTGTTTTACTTTTGGTTTGATTTCCTCTGTACTTTTTTTTGGGTAGGTCATTTTTTGAGGGAACTTTATCTAGTGCTACGAGTTTCTAAATTGAAAGATACTTCGTTCATTAAGGGTGAAAATATTTTTACCAATGTTTTCCTTGATTTCATGTGCTGTTAATATTGCTATTAAAATACTTACCAGAAAGTTTCTATCTTGCTAACATTTTATGTTTGCCTTAATTTACATGAAGGAGTTTTATTTCTAATACATGCATACTTAACAAATAGAAAGACACTGCTGTTTTGAAAGAGCGATAGCTATTAAATATTCATAGCTTGTGCTTGGTTAAGGAGGCTCAGTAATCCCTGTTGCTTTGACACAATGGCTTTTCACTGTACCATGGAAGCTTTGATATGAAGGCTGTATTCTGGTTATTGTTCAGTTTGTACATATGTGTTGTGTTGTTCTACTTGCCTATTTAGTATCTTTCCAGTATGTTTTAAGAAACGGGGCGGGGAAATACCTTATGCAGTAACAAATGTGCTCCAGTTCATTAAAACCAGTGCACCTTTGTGAACCTTTTTAATATTTAATTAAGGAACACTTGCCTGTAAGACATAGTCGTTCTCAGACAAAGTCCACTCAGGATCTACATATTGCAAGCCTAGTTTCCTTACTCCTTGCTCAAACTCGCTCTTGTCCATCCTAAGGAATCTTTCTCTCACTGTGTAGACTTTTATCTTCTCTGCACTTCTGGAATTGATGTTTTTCTCCATTCTTACTGTTAGAGCCATAAGGCCCACTCCTTTTGTTAGCTTCAATACCCCAGCATTACTGTAATCAGTCTTAACTTCAGCTGGGAGAGTTAAAGAAGACTGTTCCCTACAAAGTATATCGTAGTCTCTTCCTGTTATAAGTTAGGAATTTTGTTACACTTTCTAGCTTCCAGGTGTTGCCCCATGCCAGAAGAAATGGACCAGGGTTATCATGTTTACCATGAATCTCACTGTATTTACCCTCTGTGCCTTCAAGCTATAAGCTTGCCTGAAAATGTCACTTATTTTCAGTTTTTCTGATTTTACTGGTGGTCTCTAGCTCTTCACTACCAGGGGAAAAGCTGTAATACTGGTAGCAGATCTTTATTAAAGAAGCCTCTGTATTGTGAACATGAGCTTTCTCTGACCCTGGGTGTTCTGCTTCAGTCAGGAGTCCAGCAAATTTAAAGTGCTCAGTTTCTGAGGAGCAGTACAGCCCTATTTGCTGTGCTGCTGAGATCTCTTTTATAGCAGTGACATCTGTCAGGGCTTAGCTTTGAGTATCAAGCCCCAAATGCCAAGATTGACTTGGAAGCGCACTAGCAGTTGGTGCTTGGATTAAAGAGTTTTTAACCTTGCTCTGTTTTCTCATGGGTATTAACATTTTCCAAGCTGCAGGATGCTGAGGTTAGAGCAGGAAAGGAGGCTGGTGAGTAAAGAAAGAGACATCTCCTGAAACACTAAGCCATATGGCAAAAGCACCCCTCTATGAGACAGAGCAGATTGAAACCCATCCAGTATTACGGAGTCGTCCCTAACTCAGCTACTTCTGGGTGCTTTACAAAGACGAGACCCTGTGCCACTGAATGCTGCCCCTGTCACAAAACATTGTCCTATAGGATACCTTTTCTCTACTCTTCGACATCCTGCTACAGGAAAAGAGTGAGATTCGTTGTCAGGAGAACCCTTCATTATGGTACAGCTTGGACCAAGCTCTGACAAATTGTCTTGTGAATAGTTTGGGCCAACCACGTCTTGGTGTCAGTAGCCCTATAAGGTGTACAAACGAGGTGTATTCAAACATCCAGCGCAGCCCCATCACACTAGTATGGAATTGCTAATAGAAAATTGTGTTCTAAAAATAAGATTAACTTAGTGGATTTTTTTTTTTTTTAATATAGGAGGTAAATGCAGCATGCACAATAACATTCTTTATGCAAAAAGGAGAAAGGAAGGGGAAGGAAATGTGGGTTGGATTGTAAAAAAATAAGTCCTTCAGATCCTTAGTAGTGTCAGTTAGCACAGCTCTTTGGCAGCCATGCTGACATAATCAAGTTGATACTCTGGCCACACCTTTCTAAATAATTTATTATAAATTCATATTAACTCACTTCATTTTTCCACTATGTAGGACTCTCCTACTTCCCCTTCCAAGTAATTTTTATTCCATAAGTGGGGAGGAGGGGGGTGGAAGGGTAGGCAGTCTTTGCTTTTGTAGTTTCTTTTAAAACAATTAAATGCTTAATAGTGGGAATTTAAAAATGCCACCTTATTTCCCTTACCAATTAACTTGCATCACTTCTTGTGAGTTCTCACTAGAGTATGTCAAAGGTTTATTATTCTATATACAGCATTATCTGTTTTATTTGATCATAGTAACTACTGAGTTAATATTTTTGTAACAGTGTCTCTCTAACCAGTGAAAGGTTCAATGTGCTCAAATGACGAGTGTGTATTACCATATGCTAATATACGAAAACTGTGATAGCCTCCATACCCCAAACTCTCAATTCTTAGCTCATCACAAGGCTTATTCAAACCACGCAACTAAAAAAAGTTTGCTTGAGGGTATTTGCTAAAAATACCTTGTACTTGGTAATCAGGACAAACTTGCCTGCTCTCACAGTGCTGTTATTCAGCCTGTGGAGTTTGCATTGTATCAGTAGAGCACTGCAGTCTCTTACCTGAATCATCTGCCAAAGAAATGTTGGTGAACGTGCCGTCCTCTTCGTCCGAAGGCAACTCCATTTTGCTGCCTTTTCCCAAAGTTTTTGAGATGTGTGTTAAGCATGGCAGTTGTCAGCCATTTTTAAGTGCACACGTGACTTCTCTGGTTGAATCTTTAATGAGTCCAGCACAGGTGTTATTGGCAGCTGCACACGTCTTGCTCTGTGTGCCGTCTCCTCTGAACCTTGAGCTCTTTTGCGGAAATCGTTCCGCTGGCAGGTTTCTGACTTCTCACTGCTTCCTTACACAAACACTGAACAAACACTGCTGTTACAGGTTCTTTCTGTAGCAGAATTATATCCATCCTGGCTGGCTTTTTGTTATCATTGTTCTTTATTTTCTTTAGGGCTGCAAATGGGATTTCCTTGGATGGGTTTTTGATAGAGAAAAGAGCAAAACTAACTTACTGTTCAAGAAATGTTGCTTACAGTCCAGGAAAATGCAATGGACAGACGTGGGAGCAGCAATTTTAAAATATGATCTTCAAATACTTAGGAATATGAGTGATTCTATTTACATGAAACAGCTACATCAAAACCAATTAGGTAATGTGAAAAAGTGTAGTTATATGAAGTGAATGTCTGACGTTCTATCGTAGAAGATAGGAGGATGGAAGAGAAACCAAGTTCAAAGAAAACCTCACTTTCGTCACCTTGTTTTGCTTCTTAAAGAATGCTAGGCATAGTTTGAACATACAAATTAAATTTTACCTCAAACTACTTACTTCAAGAATGTTTTTAAGAATATCTTTTGCTTATACTCCTGGAAGAAAATGTTTTCTTGCAATTAATTTGAAAATATAAAATGGCCTTGATTGAAGACAGAATAGTGAATAGTGGAATCACTGTTTTCAGGGTGTTGCATTTTCAGAATCTACCTGTCCTTTATTTTTTAAATTTGTATTCAGAAAAAGACTGTAAATTAAGGGTGTTGATGCATACTTTTTTTTCTTAATTGTAATTCAGAACCTCTCTAAAATCTTACTAAAAATCAAATCCTAGTTTTGTGAAGCATGGACCAACTATCAAATGAGAATTCTCTGAATTTACAGTTTGCCTTTCACACTTTTGGATGTAATCTTGGACTCCTGAGACAGCTTCTATGTACAAAGGAAATGCAGATAACTTTGCAGGACAATGGGCATGAGACACAGAATCACAGAATTAATTAGGCTAGAAAAGACCTCTGACATCAACTCCAAACTTTGACTGATCACCACCGTGTCAACCAGACTATGGCACTGAGTGCCCCATCCAGTTGTTTCTTGAACACCTCCAGGGATGGTGAATCCATCACCTCCCTGAGCAGTCCCTTTCAATGTTAAAAAACCCTTTCTGTGAAGAAATTCTTCCTGGTGTCCAACTTGAACCTTTCCTGGCACAGCTTGAGGCCATTTCATCTTGTCCTGCTGCTTGTTGCCTGGGAGAAGAGGCTGACCCCCATTTGGCCACAACCTCCTGTCAGGGAGTTTTAGAGAATGATAAGGTCCCCCCTGAGCCTCCTTTTCTCCAAGAGAAACATCCCCAGCTCCCTCAGCTGCCTCTCACAGGACCTGTGCTGCCTCAGACCCTTCCCAGCTCCATTTCCCTTCTCTGGACACGCTCCAGCCCCTCAATGTCTTTCTTGCAGTGAGGGGCCCAGAACTGGACACAGCACTCGAGGTGTGGCCTCACCAGTGCCGAGCACAGAGGGACAATCCCTGCCCTGCTCCTGCTGGCCACACTGGTGCTGACACAGGCCAGGATGCCATTGGCCTTCTGGGCCACCTGGGCACAGCTGGCTCATGTCCAGCTGCTGCTGACCAGCACCCCCAGGTCCTTTTCTGCTGAGCAGGTGCCCAGCCACTCTGCCCCAACCTGTTTTGTTGCCTGGGGATGTTGCAACCCAAAGGCTGAACCCAGCACTTGGCCTTGTTGTACCTCACATGCTTGGCCTCGTCCCATTGATCCAGCCTGTCCAGATCCCTCTGCAGAGCCTTCCTGCCCTCAACTGGATCAACATCCCCACCCAGCTTGGTGTCATCCATGAGCTTAGTGAGGGTGCACTCGAACCCCTCATCCAGATTGATAAAGACAGTAAATGGGGCTGGGCCCAATAGCAAGTCCTGAGGGACACCACTAGTGAATGGCAATCAAGTGGATGTGGTACCATTCACCACTCTAATGACACCAAGCAGTGGAATTGGTGCAGCTTACAGAAATTATAAATGTTATGCTACTTTTTATTTTTTTTCTTCTGATCTTGTAATTGCTTTTTTTAATTTAAGCTTTTCTCTTGGTGTCAGTGAAGTTATTGAAAGCAGCTTTCAGACATTATTGAAAACCAAGCACGTCTTGCATTTTCAGAACTCTTGAGTTGGTCATTTTTTGTTTCTTATGGATCAGAACCAGCTCAAAATTTACCTTACTGGTCTTGGGGTTCTCCTGCCCAAGTCTAGGGTTGAACTAGATGATCTTGGTAAGTCCCTTTCAACTCAACATATTCTGTAATTCTTGATACTCTGTAAAGAGATTTACTGGTTTCATTCCTGATCCTTGAGTATCACAAAGGGGTTCTGGATGACTTGGAGTTTATTTTTCTTCTTTCAGGGGTGCAACAACGTGCTTCAAAGCTGCCATGATGAAATTAGACTAGAAAACATTTTGATCTTTCATCTTCATTACGTCTTTTACTGTTCTCAGGCATGTTATGTATGGTAGAAGCATTTCAGGAAATTAGTTTGGAAGGTCAGATTCTAAAACCATATGCAATTATATAATCTGTTAATTTTTTACCTCTGAATTTTTAAAAATTGTATGCTTGTGGAACCTAGGAACTGTACCTTGCCTGAACTGTGAAGCCCCCATCCAACCAGTTTAATTAACTTTTCGAGCCTATATGGATATTGTTCTATTATATTGGCCATGCAGGTACCCTCTGGTAGATACACTTTCCATGTAAATTATCAGCTTGTTTCAGACAGCCTGTCACAGTAGCCAAGTGAATATGGATGTTGTGCAGTTGTTATTCATGTCTAGATCAAAGCCATTAGCAGAAGTGTTGCAGAGAAAAGGCTGTATTTTAATAAGAGTCAGTAAGAAAGACTCCTCCGGGTGAAGGAGCATATGATTCAGGGAGGAGTTGGGCTGTCTCCTGAGAGATACCAATCCCTGAAATTTATGGAGTCAAGCTCTTGTATTTGTGCCAAGTGCATCCCACTCCATATGGCACCAAAGAGCAGGTTACCTGAGGAGCTTTTTGTCCTGCCCTACAGAGTCAAGACTCCAAGGCTCAAAAGTAAGGCTCTCTGCAAGTGTTTCAGAGCTCATTAAAGCTGCCTGTGAAAGAAGGGCCTTTGGACAGATGGGTTGTTTGATTCATTTCCTCAGTCAGTGCCTTTGCCTCTGAAAGAGAGAGGGAAGGTATGGACACATGTGTTTGGGTGCATGTGTCTGCCTGTGTGCACATGTATGTGAACAAAGACAACATGGGACTCAGGACCCTCATTGTATTACAGAAACCCTTTACTTTCTGTGAGGACCTGGGAATCAGGTATGTGGGAGACTCATTTACCAACATAGAGATGGGGTTTAAAAGGAGTCTACAGTGTGATCTTCTTTCTTGCCCCAAATAGTCTTCATATGTAAACATGCAGCTGTGTTCTGTAACTTTAAAGGCACTGTAGAATTATCTGTGGCTTGCTTGTGTCTATGAGTGCTATGGTGAGAAACATTCTTTTTGGTGGTGTCCTGATATTTTACTAGTGAAAAAAAAAAATCTTTGGACAGGAGATGCCATGTTGAAGTACAAGTACCCATTTCTTGCTGTCACCATGTTTCTTTTAAAAGGAGGAACATAAAGGAACAGCAGCAGACTGAGGAAGAAAAAAGCTTAAAAGAAAGCTATGTAATGGAATTAACTGTCAGAGCACAAGGAGTTTAGTTATTTCCATGAGTGAATTATTTTCACTGGAGTAATGGACATTAATGTAAAAGTTAATTTGGTTATAAAATACCAGTCCATCTTTCTGAGGGCTTCATTATCAAGTTGAGCAGAGGCTCTGGGATGCTGAGCAGCAGTCTGGCTGTCTTTTAAAATAGCTTTTTCAGGAGCTGTCAGAGGAGGTTGAGGGTAGGGGAAGTATGGGGACAGCATCTTCTACAGCTGCCCCTGAGCTTTTTGTTTGACTTTATAGCAGTAACATCAGCTCATACACCCATGTGCTGGCCTGGTTTTGATGAGTGTTGATAACAAATACATCAGCAGATCACTGTCTGGTTGTGATGGCCATGAAAGCAGTAGGTAAATGCCCAAGAATGTCTTCAGGCCTGGTACTGAAATGAAGCCCAGGATTTTGTAGTTGGTCTGTGTCAAGGACACAACTGCAGGAGGGTGTAGATACTTATATTTAAAACACCATAACTAAACCTCCCTGGTAATAGGTTTGCATTTTTATTACTGTAAGTAGTGTGTAACTGTTTTCTAATTAAAGTGATTTAACAGTGACCTGAAAAGGAAGTTGGCTCTGAGTTAAGTATGGATTTATGGAGTATTCTAGCTAAACCACAGCATGTGCTATGACTCCTATTTTTACCAACAGTGTAACAGTGCTTATAGCAGCATGGTTGAGGCACACTTCAATACCACTCCTCTATTTAGGGTTCAGCCTTGCAGTTACAAACTGAGCTACAACACCAAAACATTCAACAACCCTCTTCACCTGCTTCATTTGTTTCCTATTACAGTGCTAATTTCTTATCTCTGTATGCCCACAGCTGCAGTGCTTTTTGGAAACAATTTTCATTGACTGTTTCAAAGAGGGAGGAGTTTAGTCAGTTGAGAGACATTTTTGCTGTCTGTACCGCTTGGCAAAACCTTACTGACCCCTTGTCCCAAAGGTGTAATCCTCTGGATGTGCCTGCTGCTGCTGCTCTGCACCTTTCTGTGTATCAATAATAGAAAAGTTTGAGGATTTTTTTTAAGCCAGAAAAACACTTAAGTAAAAGAAGGTTATTGTTGCTTTTGGAGAGCACCGGGACAGAGTCAGAGCGCTGTTGGTAGGTAAGATTCTTGTTGCAATGGAGATGTAATGGCTAATCTTCCATCAGGTTGCACTGTCATAATGTGTTCTGCTTTTGTTAGACAGTGGTTTGATCAAGAGTCTAACTTGAACACAAGTTTTGCAAATGTGGATGTGTATGGTGTAAGCAATGCACTGTAAGCATTTGGTGTAAGCAAAGGCACTGAAGGATTCTGAACTAAGAAAACTATGTTTTGGATTCTTAGGAAAAGTATTCTTCTGCTTTTAGTCGACACATTTAGAAACAAACCCCAAAATACTCCCTTTGACTTTTATTTTTTTCCCAAGTAAGACAATAAGCTCTGTGCAAAGAGCAGTATTTGGAATTGTTTTTCTTACACAAAACATTCTCAGATGCATCCAACATATCAGTTTCCCACTGTATATAAACCACAGCATTTTAAAACTAGACACCTCGTTAGGAAATGGCAGCTGCCAGTCCATTTCTCTTTTAATGAACTTTGACAGAAGGAACTGTGGCATGTGTTTTGTGCACGCTAATAAAGCATTGATTATACCAGTGAATTCACAGGATGTTCAATGCTAGGCTGACACTGTGGGACAGTAACCTACTTGCAGAACAACAGTTTCCTCAGGTGGTGACAGAAGTGTATTAAATGTGTTATTCACAGATTTAATCTGTAAACTGAGGTATGTTTATACTTGTAAGTGTCCTGGATGTTTATTTTCTTCCTCTGCTTCCTTTCTCACTCACCCCTTACCAGCTTAACATACTTACAAGTTATGGCTTTCCATGTTATGGCTGAGATTGTCCTCCAAATCTTGAGACAGACTTCAAGATCCTCGTGTTATGTAGATGCCCATCATTATTTGCAGATGCTGCTTCTGAAGCTGCACAACTACCCACTTGTACTCATGTCCCCTGATTTACTACATTTGATTTTTATGAATGCATACATATTGTTCTTTTCTGCGTGAGTTTTTTTTTTTTTTTAATTTGGGTCTGCTGTCTCAAAATGAGTGACTTGTTCATAACATCTGGTAGGTATGTCTTAAAATAGACCCACTGTCCTTCACACTTGTACATCCTACCCTCTTAGTTTTCCTGTCATGTGTTTTTCTAGACTTGGAGAACATCTGCATCCTAAATAAAAAAAAAAAATGTNAAAAAAAAAAAAAAAAAAGAAGAAAATGAAAAAATCTACTGCTTAATTCTCTTGATTCCTCTGTAAACCAGACAGTGACTGGGCAGAGCCTATCTATATTTCACTAGTGTGTGCTTTTCCATTTCCCATTTTTTTTTTCCTTCATCTGATACATCATCAGTCTTAACTAGGTGCCTCCACATATGTGCAGTGTGCAGCAGAACAGGACTCTTCCCAGGACTTTGGGATGATCAATATGCTCTTCTCTTTGAATGAAAGCCCTTTCTGCTTCAGTCCATTGATCTATGATTCTGGAGATGGCAGTAATTCAGGAACAGGCCTCAAGTAATTTCTGCATCTCTGATAATATTTCACAGTGCTCATTAAAGACACCAGGAAATTGTTGGTTTCCTCACCCAAGAGGACCAGTGTAGAAAATGATGAGACACTTTTTTTCTTTCATCAGTCTGTAGTCATACTAAATATTTCCTCCATGTCTTTGGACTACAGAGATGTAGAGCATTTGGCAGTGCATACCCTATCCCATGGTGTGTGTTCCTTCTGCATTTGGCAATGTATCTGACCACTAGCATCCTTCTGAAGTGAGTGTGACTCAGAACACAGGAACTCTTCTTCTTGGGCCTCCCTATGCCCCTCCAGGTCTGCAGGCAGCTGAGCTGGTTTGCTTCTTCTGTTCTGTAGTGCAGATAAATGGAAAACATTTCAGATTTTAAATGTGTAGCCATTAAAATTGTCATTGTCAAATGGATGGGGGAGGCTTAATCCAAAGAAAGTTTGTTGATTAACCAACAATTAAATGCATATAATACTAAAAGATTTTACTTTGTAAGAGGATTGCAGAAAAGGTTGGATCTCAATGCAGCCATAGAAACTTCCTGCACAAAAGTTTAAGTGCTGAGATCTCTAGTTTGAGTACTGAAAGAATGTAACTTAAGTACGGATTTCAGTGCTGGCCTCAGAATTAGAGCTGGTTTCAGGAGTGGAGTAAGTGCCTTGTGCTGCAGCAGCAAGGCAGACATTGGTACATGGTCCAGCGGGGTGTCAGCCTACCAGCTCTTCTGCATCTTCTCTCAGAACCTTACCACATACCAGGGGAAAAAATAGGGGAGATGCATAAAGCAGTTTGCCATTTCAAACTTTTTTTTGCAAAATCAGATGTGATCTCTGAATGGCCTGAATCCTGCCTACTCAGGGCTTGATGAACTTCATTGGATACTCTTACTGGGCTGCCTGCTGTTGCTGCAGGGTTTGAAAGAGAGGGTCATGTGGAGCTGCATGTGCTGGTCTTGGGCACTCTGTGTGTGTACCAATGGAGGATTTTGGCTTGTTCACAGCCGTGTAATGTGCAGCTGGTCAAGAGGACTGGGTCCAGAGTATCAGGCAGAATTCCAGGCCCTTGATGCCTTGGTAGCTGAAACAAATACAGTATTTGTTATTTTCTCTTCTGAAACAGTGACCAAAGCACGTAAACAGACGGCTGCTCCTCACTTGGAGCGCTCTGCAGAGTCAGGTGTGTGTCAAAGAACGACAAAGTCCATGCATGTATATCTATTTTTTCAAAGCCCCACACTTTAATAAATATTGTCACTTGCATGCAGATGCCTCATTTGAAAATCTCAAGTTTCCTGTTGTCACACATCTGCTTTCTAGAGGAATCTGCAGTGGAATGCAATCATGTAATACATTGGCTCAGTCGTTTGTTTCTCGCTTATTTTTGGATGTTTTCTATTTGAGCTGCAGCTATGCTGGCTTTTATTTAGTACAAGTCTCCTGGAGGGTTGTTGCTGATGGCATCTGTGGCCAAAGCTGGTCTGGAGAGATGAATTATTTAAGGTGACTAATGCATTTAATGGACTTGGTGATCAATAATGCTTAAAACAATACCATAGCAGGGAAATCTCAGGTGAGAGTGAGAGATGTTTTCATATATGATAGAAACAGTTTCTGGAGAAGGAAGTGGTCTTTGAACATATTTTTTTCCCCCTATAATATGGGCTATTTCCCAGTGACTTTAGTAGAATGGTGCGTAGATCTTAGTTTTATCGTGAGTCTTAAAATAGCTGGTGTTTCCTAAAAAAAAACCAAACTGAAATTATGTGAGACTCTTACTGGGTTTTATTTTTAAAATGCATGACTTGTGATAAGAAATGGAAGTTTAAAGGATACCTGTGAACCGTGGCAGAAGCTGGACACAAATGTGAAGTATCTGAATGTATTAAGGAGAAATTCTGGTACTTTAAATCTAAATCCATGAGTCACAGCACTTTGTTCCCATCTTTCACTTTAAAAAGGTTTTATCAAGGCAAGGGTTTTTTTAGAAGGGGTTTTTTTTTGTTTTTTTTGTTTTTTTTTTTTTTTTTTTTTGTTTTTTTTTTTTTTTTTTTGTTTTGGGGAGGGTTTTGAAGG
>VZTR01020463.1:433152-444778 GCA_013400775.1 Chaetops frenatus
TGAGCAGAGTATCTTGGTTTGACAGCATTTTTGTGCTCTCTTGCCTGGAGAGAAAACTGCTGTAGAGGGTACAAGGCAAAGACAAAGCATCCAAGTGAACTATGTTTGTTTTATAGAAAATTTAAGTCCTGTAGCTTCTCTCCTGCCTCTTCCTCCTCCAGAAACAAATGCATGTGCCTTTTGCTCCAGATTTGGTTCTTTGCCAGTGATTAATGCTTCGGTATTCCACAGCCTTGGTTCCAACTGTGGATCAGGACACTGGAGAGCATGACTGCTGAAAGGAAAGAAATGAATCCATTCTGATAACTGTATGCAAGGAACTGAAATACTTGGGGTTATTTTTGCAGAATAAAATTCCCTCTCTTTCCTTGGAAACAGCAACAGGTAGGGTGCATAATTTGCTACCCACTTAGTGGCTAAACAAATAATTTTCTTGTTCAAACGGGTGTTGCCTACAGGAATGGTTTAAAATGTATGGAATATGCATTACTTGAGTTTCATTTATTTTTGTGCTTAACATTTACTTAAAAATGTTCTGATCAGGTTGAAGTTATTTATGCTTATGTAAGTAACAAAAGAAAATTTGCACATTTACAAATGAAGTGTGATCACTTGGTAGCTTTAAAGTTTGCTTTTGTTGTTTTATTTGCTTGCCTGTGACTTTCACATTAGCAGCATGCTTCTAAAATGCTTGTTTGCAGATGTCACTTAAAATATTATTTTTCAAGAGTTTATTTTTCTTAGAAAACAGATGTCTGTAATCATCTTCTTTGACCTTGAGACTTAGCAAAGTCAAATAGGTAATCATCCAATCAGACAGGGTATCATTATCAGGAGAAAAGTAATTATAATCTGAATATGTTCGAACATGATTATTATAAGCTTTAAACAGTTACACTTCTGATTGGGGCAAAACTAAAGACATTATCACTTCATAATTCACATGATGTAACTTCACTTACCCTTGTCATTTTGGAATATGAAGAGCTAAATTTATTGAGCAGTGTAGTTCTTAAAACTTGAAGTATGTAATACCCTCTCTAAAACCAGAGGGATTCTCAAGATCTTTATACTGAAATTAAGGAAAACTGTATTTGAAAATACAAGAAATAAAACACAATTGAGAGCAATTTCTGAAAGGGCTGAGGAGTACAGCATGTGTTTCTGTATGAAAATGCTTGGAATGAAGTGAAGCAGAAAAAACTCTTGATAANGTAGGGAGGCTGGAAATTCTTCAGAACTCTCTAACTCCCCCCAAACTCACTGGCAGATTTTTAAAGGGCTCCATTCCCATTACAGAAGGNGGATTGCCCGTGGTAGGTTTTGATTGTTAGGGTGCGGTGCCTTCACCTGATAAGACAGGTAGAACTTGAGCTCAAGGCTCACACTAAACTAACTCATAGCCAGAGAAAGAGTTATTTTAAAAGAAAATTCCTGGAGAGATTGTACCTGCTGAAGTTTGTGTGGGTCTGAATAACAAAGTGACCACGTTCAGTTGCTGAATATTCCTGCTCTGTATGAAATAACCATGATGGTTGACCTTGCCAAGTGTGAACCAGCAGAGCCAGAAGCAGCTGACAGGAAAAGGCTCACCAGGGAGATAGTCCAGATTCTGTTCAGAGTATCTCAGCACTGTGCTCTATGTTCAAATTGGGTGGAGCAGAGTGACCTGAGAATTTCTGCTTAGGATTTTGAATGTCAAGTTCTATTATACTGGTCCTGCATAAAGTGTGTGTATGGAGTAGGGGCTAGCTAATCAAGAAGTTTCAAAGAGAGCAGAAGCTTCCCAGATCCCTGGGGAAATCTCAGAATAATCTAACTGCACTGTTGGCCATTTCTTGGATCTTGCACATAGTTGGGAAAAATTACCAGCGTTAGATTCTCTGTGGACCATTTGAAAATCAAATCATTTTAAAAGACAAGGAAATAGATTCTTTCACAGCAGGATATGTCCTGTGGCAATATGAATGGGTTTGGGTTTTTTTGCTTGGGATGTGCTTCAGAGCTTCACAGAGACTTGTAAGGAGTCTTGTCACACCTAGAAGATGTCTCAGTGCTTACCACACCTCTGAAAAGGAATCAGTACTCTCATACATTGTTAAGACTTACCTGAAGGCTACCAATCTTAATTAAAGCAAAGGAAATGGAAGCCGTTCTCTAAAGAGAGAAACCACTTCCAGCATAACCAATGAGACAAGAGGAGGAGGGAGTAGGGAGGCTGGAAATTCTTCAGAACTCTCTAACTCCCCCCAAACTCACTGGCAGATTTTTAAAGGGCTCCATTCCCATTACAGAAGGTTTATCTGTATGCGTACCCATATTTCACAATCCCTGCATAGGCTGGGTGAAAAAGGGAAACCATTCCAGGAGTCAACTGCATGATTTAATATTTTTCAGCACTGAAGAGGGAGTTTGTGCACTTTTCAACTCAGCCATGTCTCAAGAGTCCCTCTGATGCTGAACACCACTATTAGAACTTACTGTCTGACATAGGACACAAATAATGTTGCTGACATGCTACAGGAGAGGTCTAAAATCTCCATGGAGAAATGACTTGCACTATCTGAAATTTACAGCACTGATTAAACTTTTAAACTACACAACTTTTCCACTGGTATCTGTAAGAAAGAAAGGTTATAGGCAAGAGATTAAGTGCATCGCTCTGATGGAGACTTTGGATTCAGATGTTCTTCCTGTTAATAGAAAAATTAGTATTTTGATGTTGCTGCTGCTTTTAAGTCCAGGCATAAACAAAATTATGCTGCTGGTGTCCATAGACAGTGTTGCTGCTGGTTTGTTTTCTTTCCATGCTGGAAAGCAGGGAAGTGACTGTTCAGTAAAGAACGTGACTGCTGACAAAGAAAGCACAGTTACCATTTTTCCTCCTTGATTGTCAGAAGCAGAAATATCTCAGTCCCCCGGAAGAAGGAACATGGAGACCAGAATTAGCCTCTATTGCAGTTAAAAGCTTCCATAATACTAGAATAATGTATGACTTGCAATTTTAGTTTCTAGTAATGAATTATAACAAAATGTTCATACTCTACTCCTGCCATTCCATATCAGGGATGAACTAGAACTACCCTTTCCTGATTTGCTAAAGGAAATTTGGGAGAGAAGGGAAAAAAAGCTCTAGAGTGACGTGGACAAGATGGAAATCAACTTGGGTTTTTGTCATGAAAATGCTGAGATAAAAATGGTAAAACAATTATTCCTTTAGTCAGTTGTTGACTTGCCTAATTCTTGCTGGACTGTGTTATTCTCAGAACAGACATTTGGGACTCAGATGGGAGGTGTGTCAATTAATGATAAAATTATTTGGCATGCAAAAACAGGTTTTCTTTGGGCTTTATGGAATTAGGTCCTTTTAGCAGCAAGAAAAGTGAAACACTAGAAGCTATTGCCTGTGGTAACGTGGTCTTCATGGAGAAGAGCTGTGGAAAAGCCAGCTCAGAAGATGAGAGATTGCCCTCCTGCTGCTGCTGCTGCTGCTTCCTGATGTAGAGTCTAAGGCATTTCTAAGTGAGAACACCAGTGAAGTGCAGGTTATTTGAGAGGCAAGAGAGACAGCTCATTAAAACACAGGATTGATTAAAAGGCAGGCTGGGATTTCTGAATGACAGCTCTTTGTCCCTAGTACATTCAGAAAAACACAATTTTATATATATTTTTAGCAGAGAAATCTTATCTTGACAAAGAAATATTCAAAGAATACCATGTTGTCTTTGCAGTGGCCCTTTGAAGGGGTCAACATGCTGTGGTTTGAACCAGGGTGAAGGGGCAACTGTGTGTTTAATTAACCAGCTTCCTTTGGTTTATTTTTCTCAATTTGCAGTAATTTTGAATTTGTTTTACTAATGCCATCACTTCACAACTGAAACCTAGTGTAAGTTTGGAGAGTGAGTATTGTCAGGATTTATCCCAGGCCTCCAGTCAATAAAGTTTGGCTATTCCTTCTAAATTCTTTCTTGTCTACACATCAGTTTGTCTTAAAGATGGTCTGTAAAATTCTTGGGTAAACAGGAGGTCTCCCCAGATATTTCACTCTTCACAACTAAGTGAAACCCATGTAAAAAATTTATTTTATAATGAAGAATTTCTTGTGCGCTGTCCATTTTCCAGCCATTTAACTCCTTGATCAACACAGAAATTCAAAACCAGATTGGACATCTTTCTGTAAAAATATATTCATAAATTCTCCTTACATCATCTTTACAGAGTTTTTTGAGCTAAAAAAAAATAGTCTATTTTACAGTTTTCTTACTCTTGAGTGAGTAAAGCAATGCTGTGAATATGAAAACAACTCTACTTGTTGATTATTTAACTTTTCTCTTATTTGGAGATTTTTTTTCCATTTCTTCAAGACTATGAATATTCAGATTAAGGAAGAAAACATTCAGGTTATGAATGAGCGATGAAAATTGTTTTACTGACAGGGTTTTTTTCTATTTTATTAACAAGCTCAATACCAGCTCCTATATTTCAGGCATTTTAAATTTCCTTCTTGTGCAATTTTGTTCCCTTCCTTTTCATTTCTTATTTATCAAATTAAATCACAGAAGTCTTTTTGCAAAAATACCATAAAAACCTAGAGCAGCCTCTTGCCTTTGTTACTGTTCTCCCTCACTCTCTGCCCATAAATTAATTTACATGAACTAAGCTTCATCTTGTTGGAGGAATCAGTCTTTTTTCCCTTCAATTTCCTTGTCTTACATGATAGGTTACAGCTGCTTAACTTTCCACAAAAAGGTACTTTTCTTTGGTCTGAAATATTCCACTGTTTCTATCATCTTTCCTGTCCTTCCTGCACCCAGAGCTACCTGTGGCCACATTTCCTTTCTGAGGAGGGAGTCCTTCTGGGCACACCAGGAGCACAACTTTGGAGATTTACTAGGAGTGGCTCTATAATTAAAAGTGATTCCTGTTTGGAAAATACAAAACTGTAGGCAGATGCTGAGCTTCCTCATATGGTCCATTCTCTGAATTACTTACATTCCAAGTTATGAGAATGAAATAAATTATATCCCCTATTTTTAATGTCAACACTTTGGAGCCCCAAGCTGTGACAGCACATTGGTAATTGTAGACAGCCAAGTGTATTCATGGAGCTCAGTTAATTGAATAATAAAACTAGTAGATGTCTCCCAGTTCAAAAGCATCCATTCTTTGGACCCAGTGGCATCTGCCTCAGGGAGCCAAACCATGCAGTAGTAGGGCTTGAAATGTCTGGAGTAGTGCTGTTCTTTAACTTAGAATAATGTAGTGTCTTTAACTTGNAAATTTTCAGCAGCTAAAAACAGCAGAAATTTTGTGAGCTAACTTCTCTGGAGAGAATTACATGCAGATAGGCTTCTAGGGAAGCTGCACCATTATATGTTGCTGTAAGGTAAAACTGAATTTGTATTGCGGTTTTTGTAATGCATTTCTTATACAAAACAACTGGTATTCTCCAAGAAAATTAATTACTTTCAAGTTCTTATTTATTACACATTTACTTCCTTTCAGTGTTCTCTTATGAACTACCTAACCTAATTTTTAACTGTCTTCCAAAATTAGGCCTTTTTCCCTTTCATTCACCTATTCCCTATTCTATTTTCAATTGCTTCCTCCAAACCTAGTCCATGGTACTTGTGCATGAAACAGAGATAGTCCACTGGCTAAGCTTAAATTAGGAGTGCATTTACATTTGTGTTGGGCAGATTCTGAATGCAGTGACAACCCCCACTTGCAAGGCTCCCAACAGAGCAGCTCCAAAGTAAAAGTGCTCTGGAATACAAGGCAGCCGTCACATTCTTAGTGCCAAATCTTAATGCCTTGGTGTATTGAAAAAGAACTATAGTTCTCATCTGGTTTTGCACAGACATTATAGAATTGTGCATCCTAAAAACCTCCTTGTCTCATCTAAAATATCTAATATGCCATGGGGTGGGTGGCAGGGATCATAGCAGTTTTATTTACGTTGGATGCCTTTAGCTTCTCAGAAGGGAATCAGCAGATTTTGCAATTTTAAAAATCTGCTTTCTACTCAAAATTATTGACATTTCTGTTATTTGCTAAAATTAATCATAATTTCCTAAATCTGGATGGATTTTTCTGAGAGAGAAAAGCCCGCGATTTTTAATTTTTTCTGCTAATTCTAGTACTGACTTGACACTGTGCATGCCTATTTCTACTATTGCAGAATTCTTCACTCTGTCTTAACCCCAGTATCTTTCCTAAGGAATCTGAATTTGCTTAATTGAGTAATTTATCTAATCCTGCTTCAAAAATTCATCTGTTCTGCATCACAGCTAATCCTGAAACTTGGCATGAAACTCTGAACAATTTATTTTGCATTATCATGCTGTATTCTTCAGCAAGTCTGACAGCAAGGTCAGTGGACACATTTTCAAAGCACAAAGGAGACTGGGACCTACTTAATCTCTACCTTTGGCTCCAGGAATTTTTTGACCTACAAACAGTTCAGGCTGGATGGGCTGTTTGGTAGCTCCTCTGTACCTGTTCAAGCACGTTCCATCAAAAAAACTGTACCCAAATTTGAATAGAAACTATTCATACTGTGCTATAAATAGCATCTCTTATATCACCATTGAAGTTATAGTAAGTAAATGGTGTTCATCTTGAATTATGACATATTGGTCTATTGGGACAATGGCTTCTGTCAGTTCATTAGGTGTCCTGCAGCTTCCATCAGTTCTGTTGAATGTTTGTAGCATCAGAAGTATAAATAGCATTTTTAGAAGACAGATTCAGTTCAGTCAGGGTTGATACAGGGTGTATCTTGGCTGAAAACCCAGACTTTCACTTAAAATGCTTTAAAGTGTACTTGTGTCATTACATTTCTGTGCTTCTAGGCATCTTCATCTTTCACTAATTGAACCTAATATCTTCTCTTGTGATCAAGTTTGGGACAATAGGATTTGAACCTTTTTTTCATACTCTGATATAAATAGCCCTGTCTTTTGCATGGTATTTACTGACAGCTCTTCAATTTAATGCAGATTAAGGACCTGTTGAGTGAGGCTCTTCTTGCTCTTATATGTGTAGCTGAGAAATAAAACTATCCATTGCTTTGGAATAATTTTCATCTTTGAGAATGGTGAATATTTAGTAAATAGTTAGCATTAATCAATCCAGCATTCCATTTTCAAAATAAAAGTATTTTTTCATAATAAAATATAAAGATCTAAGACAAGTTATTGTTTACATAATTTTAAAAATCATATATTGCTCATAGTGTTTCTATAGACACTCATTAATGAGAATAATTTACATACCTGCCTATACTGTCCACACACAACTAATTTGTAATAACATTATTGTGACTGCAAAGTCAAGTATTTAAAATTATGGATTGTCCTAATTAACACCTTATATTTAACCTATTTAAATTTCTTCTTTTTGTATTTTGCTTTGTGACATACGGTTTGACTGTCATTGTATTCTGTTGGTTTGGGTTTGGTTTTTTTCCCCTGTTGATCTGTCTCAGTGTCTAGCAAGGATGGTGTTAAATGGAAACAAGTCTGCAATGAAACAGAAGTCTGTAACCTGGAAAGTACATGTTACAGGGACAGTGGTGTGAGAGTTACAGTGACAGTTCCTCAGACTTTGACCACTTTTTAATGCCATCTCCTTTATTTAGACACTTGGTAAAATTTTGGTTCTTCCCTTTACTTCTGTCACTTCTTGGTCCTTGTACATCAGGTTTGTTCTCTTAGGTATTCAAGTATCTCATCACACCTAAACTCAACTGGCCCCTGGTTTGCAGGTCAACTTCATTTACTGTGGTAGCTCAGTTCCTTCAGTTCCTTCTTCATCATCTTTAGCTTCCCTTCTCGATTCATATTCCTACACTACTTGTCAGGAGACTTCATTTGCTTCTTTCCCTAGTTCAGTTTTTGGATTGTCTCTATTCCCAAATTAGGTCTGTTTTCAGAACTGCAGTGGTTCATGCCTTACTCTTGACCCCTCTCTAGCTGATTCAATAAACTGTATTACCTAACTGAGAACTGATTCTTGACTCTCACAAATTTTTCCACTGAGAGGTCTTGAAGGAGGTTGAAACATTTCCCCAAGTACAGATGGCAGGGACCCTGCTTCCACTTGAAATCTTAGAGTTGCAGAAAGCAAAGATTAGATATAATGTATAGTACTAACTTTTGAGGAGCCCCACTAATAATATGTTTGATCATCTCTCTCAATTTCTGCTTATCATTGTGATTTTTTTTTAGTAGCAAAAGCCACATGATATATCTTGCAGAGAAGGCTTTTGATAAGCTCAAGTGAGGGTAACTTGTCTGACTTTCCTTGACATCCTGTGTCAAGGATGTCAAGGAAAGTAAACATTTGATTGCTGGTCACATCTTCACCAAAATTTTCCCTGCATCTTTAAATGTACCAATATAAAGCAAAGTAATACAACTCCTATGTTGAACTATAGTTATAAAAATATTATAAATATGCTTTTAAGTGTACTTTGTTATGTTTGTCTCCACAGAATAATTTTGGTTGGAAAAGACCTCTAAGATCATGGAGTCCAACAATTAACCCAGCACTGCCAAGTTCACCACTAAGCCATGTCCTTAAGGGCCACATCTAGAGTTTCAATAAATGACAAGTAATCAGTTTAAAAGCAGTGCAGCAAAAAAAGGAGCAGTGGAACATAGCAGCAGTTTTGATATGTTGTCTTTGTAAGAATAATTATTTGTTTTTAAGATGAGTTGATTGCAACTTTTAACTGAAGCTGGAAGGGGATTAGTATTTTGCACTTCTACAAATAATGCTAAATGTAAGAGGTCTCTAGAGAGCTGGAGAACTTAAAAAGTACTGTATAAGTAGTGACTTAATCATCTCAGCAGCTGGTATGCAAAAAGGAAATTACTTTTCAAATTACTTTTCCAGGATTGTGTTCTTAAATATTTAAATATAGGTGCACACATGAGGAACACAGTGTATGTAAATAATCCCAGTCACTTTAGTAAATGATACATTTATACATGTGCTCAGGAAAAATGGATGTCAGATCTGGACGTGAAAATGCTGTTTTATGGAGCAAACAACAGGAGTGAGGATTAAGTTTCTGCTGAGGGTCAAGGAGAACTTCCCAATGTATTTTGACAGGCCTTGCATTGATGTGTGGCACAGCTGTATTTCCATCTCCAGCACTGTCACTATTGCTTTCCTCATGCAGAGTTTCCATCCTGAACGCTGCCACTACACTGTTACAGCCACAGTGCTGGTACCACAGGGAAATTGGGTTCTGGATGTCTGGAGGGGTTTCTTGGAGAAATGGCTGCCAAGCTGACAGGAGAGCAGGACACCGGTGTGGCAAGAAGAGGCAGGGTTTGTTTGGAATATCATGGCAGAAATCTGCAAAAAGAAAGCATTTGTAGTAAGATGATTAGAAAGAATTTTCTGACCAAGGCTGCTAAAAATGGTTTTGCTTGGGATCAGTGTTTTTAGTGGATTTGCAGTTATCTGTCTGGAGTATACAGTATAAAAAAATCGTTTTTCTTTAAATATAAACTTTATTAACAACAAAGAATATTTTAAAGTTCTAGTGAATCTAGTCCCATTGTTGCATTTTGAAAGGGAAGTAGTAATGAGGTACTTCATCTCTGGTTTGATAGGACTTCTGAATAGTCCCTGTTAGTGTTGGCTGTACATGTTCACTAATTGTGTTGGGGAAGTAGATTTTTTTTTAGTAGATGTTTTAACATGCCTAAGTGAGAGGAAAGGATCACTGTTCCTGAATTAGAAATTTCTTCTGATGCAATTTACACAATGAAAGAAACTTGTAGTAATATGTAATTTAATGGTTATGTTTGGTGAGTTTTTAATCTAGAGGTTTTTCTCAACTGCTGTGTTCTATTAAACCACATGAGCTCTGGTTTGTTTGTTCCTCTTTGGGAAGAGGTGTACTTCAGTTACTAGGAGAGATCACAGTGTACCGTGAGCTCTTAGGGAAGAAAGGAAAACAAATTGCAGCATTTAAAGCAGTGCAAGTATGAAAAAACTGAAGGTGTCTGGAGATATTTTACATTTGTGTATTGCCTCCTTTCCCAGCATCCACAAGGTTGCAATAATGCATTACAGACTCACAGTATCATAAATTGTGTATTGCTACCTCCATTTCATTGACAGGGGGCTTAGATACAGAAATACTCACGGTTTTTCAATTCATTCTGTGAGCTAGCTTAAAAAATGGAAATATTGTTCCCCTTTTTTGAATCCTAATTGTGTTTCAAGTAAAAAAGATCTTTTTCCTCTCGTAAAATAATATAATTAAAATACACACTTTTTTTGTAATCCCCAGTAAGAGTTCTGATTTTTTTTTTATCTCAGTCTCAAAATATATTTGTTTAATTTGTTCCCTTCAGGCAATATGTTTCAATGTCTCCCTGTGCTTATCACTAGAAAAGTTTGCTGCAATTTAAATCTATTACTTCTTGTTCACAATGGGCAGGCAGAACAAATTACTCCTTTCGTTTGAAAACGGTGGCCCTGCCCCTCCTCAGTCTTCCCATGTGGAGATAAAACAGTTGCAGTTCTTTTGATCTTTCTTTGTAGGCCATATTTTCTAACCCTCTGATCATTCTCTTTGCTCCCTGCTGCTCTTTCCAGTTAACAACATTCTTAAAACGTGCCCAAACCAAAGTGCTGCACCCAAGCTTGATGCCTTATTAGTGATGAACAGGGCAGAAGGATTACTTCCCTTGTCTGACAGAGCAATTTCCTGTTGCACACCAAATACGTTTGTTTTTTCCCTCCAGGAGTGACTTTGCTGATTCACATTGCTTGTCCTGAGTTGGAGACCTATTTTTCTGTGGAAAGGCTTTCCTGCCACTCTGGTCCCAGCCTGGCCTCTGTGTGCCCACCTTGCTGTTGTCACAAGACATTCGGTTTGCAGTTTTAGAATCAGGCTGCCCTCACCCTTTCTAGACTGGATAGATAGAGCTAACAGCAACATAGAGCCCACCCAAGCCATCATTACTGCAGCCATCACCATGAAATAACTACTTCCATAAATTCTTCAAATGTCAGTTTTTTCTTGCCTACACCATGTTGATCATTCTGGGATGTTTGTCACCATCCGAGGGTGGTGAAATATTTGATCTAGTTGAACTGTATTCGCTTGTTTCCATAGCAGAAAATTCTCCCTGGTGTAGATACCTGTGCAAAGAGCAGCCCTGTCTCCTGTTACATTTGCAAGGCCCTAGAAGCCAAGACATTTTGATTTCCTTCTGTGTTTTGAGAGCTGTCAGTGACAGTATCACCTTTGGCAGCTCTGCATGCTGGACTGGGGTGACTGCAAAAAAAAAAAAAAGGAGAAAATGATAATCTGCAGCATCTGGCGGGTCATAAGCAGGTGTTGTATTTATTTTCCATTTACCTTCATAGCTTTCACTTGTTCTGGTCAAAACATTTTACATGGGATTTTATTAAAATGAAAGCTAATCCTCTCGCTAATATGTGGTGTATTATGTCCCGCCTTGCTGCATCAGCAGCTTATGCTGGACCTGCCCTCTCCCAGCCCGTTTGTGCCGCTCGTTTCCCTCTGGGAAGCTGCGCCGGTCGTTTCCCTCTGGGAAGCTGCGCCGGTCATTTCCCTCTGGGAAGCTGTGCC
>VZTR01020463.1:444802-464907 GCA_013400775.1 Chaetops frenatus
GGAGCGCGCCCCGCTCCGGGAAAATCCACTCCGCAGCTTAGCTGCGGCTCCCGGCGTTGTGTTCTCCAGGTCTTGTTTCCCTGGAGCCCGGCGTTCGGCGCTGTGCCTCTGGTTAAAGGGCATCCCGGGTTGGGCAGCGCCGGGCGCGGGACGGGCGTGCCCGCTGCCGCCGCCCGCCGAGAGCGGTGCTCGGCCGGCCGGGGTCAGCCTTTCCAGGGCCAGCCTTTCCAGGGACAGCCTTTCCAGGGCGAGCGCCGCAGTTCGAAGCGCGGAGCTCTTCTCGGCTCAGCCGGCGCCTTTGCAGCGGCGGCGGGGAGCGGAGCGAGTGACGGTGGAGCGGGAGCGGGTCGGGGAAGGACCTGCTGGTGATCGGACCATGGAAAGGCTGGAGCCTCAGTGCTCCAGCTCCGTGCTGTGAATGGTGTGCGGGGGACATGCCCGTCCCGCAGGATTTACACTTCACTTAGTGCAAGTGCTCAAATAATCAAAAAGGCTGGATTCAGGAAGGAGATCAGAAATATGGAGTCACTGATGAGCCGGACTTGCAGTGTCCAAGGTGTTGCTTCAGGTTCTCCATTAATTTCCTAACAGTCTCGTTAGTTATACCATCAGTTTTGGAAAGTTTTGGAAGCCCTGTCAGAGGTAGTAAGGCTGTATCTGTGTTAGGCAGTAGTGGGATGCAGTGGGAGTGGATCTGTACAGTGAATATTGCTGGTGCTGGATGACCATGCTATCTGCTTTTCAGGATACCTCATTTTGTGCTAGCTCTGGTCTGGAGCAGGGGACTGAATGTCCAGTAGTGGCTGGAACACATCTTCCAGTTTAGCTTCATTTGAAATTAATCCAGCTTCAAACTGCTCCATAGATTGAACCAGCCAGGATGAAACTATCAGGACAAATCTCTTCAAAAGCACACTTCTCATACAAACTGAAATGGTAGTGCCAAGGCACTCTCTGCATGCTTTTTGTGTTCCCGTCCTACAATGCTTGCTTGCTTTTAGTACCATGGATGTAATTCATCTATTCCATGAAGTTTAGCAGGACTGCTGGCCCAATCCTTGTTAATCAGCTGTGATCAACCGGGATAGAACAAGGGCTTTGCAAGAACAGCATGGGCCTTTGTGGATTTTGGAATGCAGATAGCTGCATCTCTTCAAACCTGAAATCAAGACCACATAGTGGTTATTTTAAGTGAGAAGAGTAAGATTTTTAGAGGATTGTATGTAAAATATACTAGCTTTTTTTTTTCTCTGTTCCTCTAGCAACAGCTCAAAAAAAAAAAAAAAAAAAAGGCAGAAAGTAAGAAAAGTGCAAGCCTGCCTTTGAAAGTTCACAGAATCTCAGATCTATCCCTCTTCCTCATGCTGAGCAACATTACAACTACCTACAGAATCCTCCTCAATTAAACAGTGTCTGTATAATTTCCATTCAAAATTTGGAAATTTCAATGTAAATACTCAGGTTGAACATATCTGAACCCTGCTGTAAGTACAAACACAATGAGTACTCACAGTTTTAATGTTTTCATCATAATATAGGCATATTCAAACAAAAGTAGGTATAAAATGGGATCTGTTTTGATTTCTGAAGAGCCCTTACATTCTGTGCTGGGGTGAAGGGATAAGTTCCTCTATAACATTTGCTTTTAACAGGGGGGTGTTTACAGTTGATGTTGGATTTTTGTATTTGAAACTGGAACTGGCCAGTGGAATTACCACTGAATCACAGAAAGCAGAGATGGAGAAGTCCAATTATATCATCTAGCCTTTCTCCTTTGTGGTGTAGGATTATTGTGTACAAAAAACTTCAGTGCTTCTTCCAGTGTAGTTTTAGAAGTCTTCAGGGATATGCCATGCCTCTTCCTTCAGGAAAATGCTCCACAACTTTCTGTACTTTACCATTAGAAATCTTTTCCTGCAATTTGACCTAAATTTCTCCTTTCTTAAGTACATTCCATTTGCTGAAGATTTATTACCTTGAAGCATTCTAAGTAATTCCAGTCACTCTTTAGTATTGACATCTCCAACATGCTTGTTCTTTCCTAATGCTTTGTCCTTTAATCAGAGCAGCTATCCATGCCTAGCCTGTGTCTTTACACTCTTACACCACTTCTACTTTGGTCTGTAGGCTAATAAGGATTTTTGCACTATTTATTGCACTTCCACCCCAAATTCATTTTCTTGAGAGTAACTTTTATATGAGTGACTTTTTCATGGTTAACATGCCTGAAATTGCAGATTTTTTCTGAAGGAAAATTGTAAAAATGCTGTCATTATAGTTTTTATTTCTCAAGGGTATACAGATAGGAATAAAAGATTGCCTCTAATTACCAAGCAGTGGCACAGGTTGCACAGGTTGCCCAGAAAGGCTGTGGAGTCTCCATCCTTGGTGATAGTCAAAACTCAGCACACCTCTGAGCTGGTGGCTTGGAGCAGACAAGCTCTAGAGGTGTCTCCTAACCTCAGCTGTTCTGTGATTCAGTTGGAAAAGGACAGACCTGGCACTGACAGTGGTAACTCCATGACAGCATTCTCTGAGTTTGCACTCTGTTGTTAGTGCTTTGTAACTAACATCGTGAGGCGTATGAGACCCTAAACACTTTTGTTCACCTGTCAAGTCTGTTCATAGTTAGAAGCCTAAGAAATTTCCTTTAGCAAATCCTATAGCTAAGTCACTGGGAATCACAAATTGCTTAAAATGCTGAAGTCAGATGAGCTTGCTCCTTCCAACAGGTCAAGATGAGAATTTCGAGGTCCATCCTTGAAGGTGGACAAATGGAGATTTGCATTCATCTTCAGGAATACTAATAAGGAATTAAGCTTCAGAGGTTACCAGAAATTGAATTGAAAAGACAGAACAAAGAAGTAGGCAGTGCAGGAGTGTATCTGTGCCTACACAGCCTGCCCTGCTATTTCACCACTTTACTTTTGTCCCTGAGTCTCCCACGCCTCAGAACACCAGGACACCATTTAGGTTTATCATGAACTTTGACGACTGGCAGCTAGGCTTGTGCTTTTTTGAAAATAAAAATCCTGCAGTCCTGGTGAAGTATACGGTCAAAAAGGGCCTTAATCTCAGGTTTCTGTCCCTGTGGGATGCACAGCTTCCCGGCACAGCGCTATGGGATGTGCGGTGCCGGCTGTCACCCAGAGAGGGAGCAGCACAGGAGCGGTCACTCGCAGCAGCAGCTGCATCTGGGGAAGGAGGTTTTCTTCCCTTTAAATAGATGGATTTAGGGAAAGGAGAAAAGGGGGAGGGAGACTGAAATATCCAGTCCTTTTAGAATCTCTGAAGGGTAAGACGGAATGTTGCTCTTTCTTAACTTTTACTGCCATAGCGTGGGAACCTCATTGTGGGTGTCCATGTAGCAAAGCCTGGGGGTTTCGAAAACCTGGGGGTTCCCAAAGCCTGGGGTCTCCCAAAGCCTGGCCTTAGTTCTGGGCAGGAAGGTGCTGCTTGCCCTGCTCTCAGCAGCCCTTAGCAGCTGGTTGTAATTACACACTGCAGCTTCAGAGGGAGTCGGCTGTGGGGAGCGCGCAATGTTTGGCTGCAGATCCGCTGCTTTTAAGGGTCCGGTGGAGATGGGGAGAGTAAAAAACGGTGGCACAGAGTGAATTATCCCCCACTTAAACTTGCTGCCTTGTTAAATCATTATGTATTTCTGCAAGTCCCTTGATAGATGTAGATCCTAAATGAAATCAGATGAAGGAAAGACCATATTTGGATGCCAGGAACTCTTGCCACAGAGGATTAAAACTTCAGCAAAAAAACCACCTCTAGAACTATCTGGGAAAATATTTATTATTTATTTTACTACTCTCTAGCAAAAAGAAAGAAATTAGGCTAATTTATCTCTTTTGGAAAGAAAAATTACATTGAGCTAACATATTGCAATGACTATTTTTGGTCTTACCATTTAAAATTATAGAGTTATAAATAGAGCAGTGCAAAATGCTGCTATTTTGGTTCTCACTGGGGTTCACACAAACATTTGCTTTGCTTTCAGTCATTGGATTCAACCCTCCACTCAAGGCTGATTCTTCTTTGAATACAGAGTATTCATCATTTTTTGGTTTTTACACAGCCAAATCAATTTGTATTTCAGAATTTTTGCTGACACTTGACCTTAAGCTATCTATTGTTTTTACATCACCTCAAGATTGCCAAAAGAATTGCAAAAATTTCAGTGAAGGTGGCTTATAGTGCTGGTTTTGTGATGACACCCAGAATGAAGGAAATTTTTTTCTGGCAGTGGACATTGTGACAAAAGCTCTGGTTATAAGTGTCAGGAAAAGAACATTTGTAATAGAAGTGACCAGTGAATCCTAAATAGGAACAGAATATATTACTATGAAGTGCCTAGAGGGGGGAAAATTATCCCACTCATGACAGAAAAGCAGCAGCTTACTTGGAGCTATTCTCAGATGTTAGAGTCAGTCATCAACTCCCTGGTCTGTGGTGGCATCCTTCTAAATTTTGGCCCCCCTAGGTAACTTTGATTTCTGTTTTTAACAGATGAAGCAGCCAAAGTGCACAGAGAAAAGGTGGGCAAGGCTGCCTGCTGTGTGAGGTTGTATTTAGGGGTACAGTGGAACTGTGGCTTGCATATGTTTGGGAGTTTTTCTTTTACTCTGTTTCTCAGATGTGAAAAAAATTCTTGAGGCCATCCAGGTGAGTTACCTTACATCACGAAGTGCTGATTAATTAAGGGTTGCCTAATCAAATCAGCAGTTTTTTCAAGCAATGTCTGTGCTGCATGTGGATCCTACACATTGCTAGGCAAGTACAGCTAAGCTTGAGTCTGGGAAATAACACAAGGTTGTTCTGGCTGCTTTACTACCACAGTATAATAGAGGATATTAAAGCTGGGATGCTTTGGACAGACTTCTCAGGTGAACTTTCCTGTTTGAAAGCCTGAAAAGTCTCTTGTTGAGAAACAGGTAGTCAAGAGTTGAGCATTTAGAGGTTTGTGACGGGGAGGTGGGTTTAAGCAAACTAGTCCCTAACTACTATGCCATTGCTTCTTTCTTTCCCTCACTTCATACAAGAAGTATGTAAGAAAGAGTATTATGTTCTTCTAATGGACCAAAGTCTATTTAAATTTACCCAGTCTAAATATACATATTTTTACATATGTTAAAAAAGTAACTTAACAGCTTTCAGTAGAATTACTCCAGATAACCCCAACTCCAAAGCTTATTGTGTCTCCAGATGTTTCTTAAGGTGTCCTAGATCCTGACTCCTACTTACCCAAACCAAGAACTTGTTGCTATTCCCATCTTACCATGCATTAGGTTTCTGTGGAAATCAGACTGTAGAGGGAAAAGGCTGATATCAGCATGAAGACAAGATTTGGTCAAGACCAAGGAAAACTCTTGCACTTTATATATCATCAGGTTACCTGCACAGATGGGAGGGAAATAGGGATGATCTGTAGCTCATAAACCTGTGTTTATTCAGGTGAATAAATAGCCTTGTTGTTGGAGACAGAACTGCACCTTCACATCAGAGCAACACAGCTTATTTTATGGCAGGAGCATAATTGTGACTTAGGTACTTATCTCAGGCATGTAGTGTTATAGACAGTTTGACCCAGAGACATCACCTTTGGTGGGGCTTTTGCCTTGAAAGAAATTATTATATTTAATAACATTTCTCAGACAGTTAAACATTCAAAAGTACATTTATTAGCTGATACATTGCTCAGAAAAATACCTGACACTACAAAACCTCTTTGGCACCCAAGAGCTTAAAAAGCAGAGGGATTTTTTTTCCCAGCTTAGAATTAAAATGCTCGTGGACTGAAATTTCTAGTAGAACACATTCTTAAGAGCAGCTTTTAAACCTGTACAAGTAGGGAGTTACTGTAAATGGAAGCAGTGGCAGTTTTTAAAAAATAGGAACAGTATGGATGCTGACAGAGGTTTATAGGGTTTGGAGATGAGTTACTGTTTCTTTGCATTAGGCATTAACAAAATAATTTGAAGATACAGGAGAAATTCTGCTTTTAATGGTGGGAAAAAGTAATACTGATGAAATGGTCTGAACTTATTTTATGCAGTACTTCTTTTAATAACAATGTCTATTAAAGACATCTCCTGGAAGTCTGAAACACTGATTTAATAGGGAGAAAAATTAACAAAGTTCTTCAGCACTTCTGTCTTCAATGTAATATTATGAACTGTTAAAAGAGGGTTTATGTGTGCTACATTATTAACTGAAGCTCTGCTCAAATTGAAATCAGGCCCACAAAACTTGCTTTTCTTCAGATCATGCCAGGTTTTTAACACAAATATTTAAAATTACACAAGAGAATTAATATACTTCCAGTTTATTTAGGATTTTAAAAGGCAATCATGTCAGGCAGAGAAATACTTCTAAACACCTATTCTCTCACTTACAGTATGTGACCTCTCTAGCAATGTTAAAGTGCAACAAAAAAATTACCAGCTTCCTCCACTAAGTCATTACTAGAGAAAGAAAATCACCTCCAATGTGAGTGAATTACAACTTGTAATAAAACACCCAGTACTTTATACTGGCTTTGTCAGGGCTGAAAGATATGTCTTTAGTTATGAGAGAGACTGGGGGCAGAGGAAGGTGGGAATGGAATCTCAAAGATCATGGTCTGGAAGACAGCTTCCTTACAGGAATTAAATACTGAGTTTAAATTAATCCCATTGTTGCCTAACTATAGGTGACATTGTGGGGTTGTTCATTTTTTTCCCAAACATAAATTATAACGATTAAAGTGGAATAATAAAACACTTTGTATTTTTATCACTTAAATTTGGAGAGGCCTCATGTTTTCTACACCTGTAGCCTTGATGATTCTTTAGGCAGTTCTGCCAGTGATAAAAGGAACAACTCACCACTGTCAGAGAATTCGGCTGTTTCATCACTGACATGAGAGGCTGGCCTAACTCCATGGTGATTGCTGTCTAAATGACTTATGTAATTTCTTCATGAACTTTTTGATTGAAGAGTGATAACTCAGGCAATGAGTTATTTGGCATCAGCCTCCAAGACAATCTGTTTTCTTTTTATAAATCTGCAGCACCTTTCAGCCGCCGATTTTTAAGTAAGACTACTTGTGTATTTAGTCAAAGGATGGTTAAATTAGGTTTGCTACCATTCTTCTTTGTTTCTTTTTTCCTTTTTTGTTGTAAAATTATATTTCCTGAAGTGGTATTGAGAAAATGAGAGGAGAACTGAAAGACTGTCTTTATTTTACAGCATAGGAGTGTGACAGGGCATTTCCTTCCTGGTGGTGGTGACACTGTCTCTTCCCAAGAGAAGACCACATTGTCCAAGATTCCAGAGGGGTAAAAATACACAAACACCAGCCTGACTCTGAAGTCTTGGACACACCCAAGAAGAAAACAATAAGTAAAAATTTTCTACAACTGAAAAATATTAGAGATGGTGCAAGGAAGAAGGTTGTTGTACAGTAAATTTGGTGAACAACAGGTAGAATTATGCTGTGAAACTGACAGGTTTTTCAGGTTTGGATATTGTTCAGTTCTATCCAAGTATTTGGATGAAAACAGCAGCAGTTTCCTTGCTCTAGATTTTCTAGAGTTTTATTTGGAGGATTCCCCACGTAACAGAATGACTAAGGAGTGTTAAATACAGTCTGAAGAGCTGCAGAGGTGATGGGTGCTTTGGACATTGCTTTCTTAGTGTCTTTTACTCTTTTTATTAAAGTAAACCAGTTAAATCATACAGAAATAGTTGCAGATTTCATTTATGTTAAGCTGATCAGTTTCTTGTGTTTCTCTTTTTTCCACTTTGGCTCTTAATTTTTAGACAAAGCAGTGACTGGAAGGTATAGGTGAGTTTTACAGTATTTACACCACAATAATGCACAGGGCTCCAAGTTAGAATCCATATTCTTTTAAGGCTGATGTTGTTAAAACAAATGGAAGGATGTAGTTCCTTCTTGAAAGTGTGTTATGAGAACCATCTGCATCTGATTTGTGTCACCTTTTGTCAGTCCTATTTAAGCCTTGAAATGACAGTGCTTCATTGTTGGTTACTTTCAAAGAATCCTAGCTATACAAAGTTTAGGATTTGTCAAAGAAAAGAAGAATTATACATAAGGAGAAAAAGCTAATCACAAAGAATTTGTATGTACAGAGTCAAAAGACTGTCCACTGTCCTTACTGAGGTAGTTCAGTGAGTGTCACCTGGATTCATTTCATATGGGAGGTTCCCATTATTTACCCAAAGCAACAGAGAACAGGATTATGACAGATGAGGGGTTGCCGTCCTTCATTTTTCTCTCACTCTTATTTTCATCCTTTTCTAACTTTTTCATGTGTATTTTAAGGTTTTCATTTGTATTTTTTATTGTTCAGGTTGAGCTCCCTCATGAGGAAGAAGGACTTGCAGTCTTCCTCTCTGTCATAGGAACAGACTGAAAACTTTTTGATTCCAGGCAGCACCCTGGAATTCATGGCAACGGGTGGGGCAGGGCTGCTGACCTTGGCAAACTGCAGGGCATGTTTGAGATCCAGAACTGCCTGCTATATTCAGTGGGCAGTCCTGAGAGCTCTTCTGGTACAAAAGAAGTACAGTTCAGCAGCAGTCCATGGATGTGCAAACTTCCCACTCACAGCCATTCCCAGGACTGCTCCATTGATGCCATGGTGGCTGCCTTATTGTGCTTACAGTAGATCCTGCCTTCTATTCCACTTTTCATTCTCTCCATTCAAGGGTTGCACGAAGGTCCAAGCCTTCAGATCTGAATTTGCTGTTTTGTGATTCTGACATTCAGATTTATTGACGTTTGATTTTTCAACCTGACAAAACCTCACTTTTATTTTCTAATTCATTTTCATTCTTTCTCTACAGTAAAATCTGCTAGTCATGGGAAATTACATGAATGATTCTGTGGAGGCTAACCCAAGATTGCTGAACTCATTTTCATGCATGGCTAAATGCAGAATTGAACCTCATGCTCCAGAAGTGAAAGGTTATTGATTTTAGATAATTTTAAAATGATGCTGTAGGAGTTGATACAGCTACTGTCAGTCTACCCTAATCCTGTTTTTTGTTGACTCTGCCCTTGAAAAGCCACTGCTTTCTGTCAGTGATTAAGAGGAGAGATTGGTTTTCAGTGCTGTGCTGATTCAGCACAGCAAAGAATCAGTACATTAGCAAGGACTGTGAGGGAATTTTAAATATTGGTAGAGTACCAAACTTCTACTGCTACTATGTCTTGGAGGTGAAATTCCAGTGTAATTACTGTACCAGGCAATGTGGGAGAGCTGTCAGCTCTCTGAGTCATAAGAGAGAAAAATGGAGAAACTTTGTATCCAGCTTTTGGTCTGTTAGTGTCACTGCTATAAAATTATGATGTGCAAAATACAGGGTTATAGAGCTAGTGTGCATTCTACTGGACTCTTCATTTATTATCAAAATGACATGGACAGCTGAGTAAAAGTTAACTCTGCCAGTTCAGTCTCTTTGTGCTTTATGGAATGATACTCTATAATCTTGAGGTCTCTTCTTGTTTTTTTTCCAATCTGCACAAAGTTAGATGCTTTCATAAATACAATATGTAACTTGGTTAGTTATGGTGGATCATGAGGTGCCCTTATGCACATTAAGCTTCCTAATCTGTACATCCACCCAATGGTTTGACACTGACATAGAAATTGAAGTAGTATGCCATTAAACACCAAGGAAACCTCACCAAAGAAAGATTTTTTTTTTTTTTCCCAGCTGGAAGTGTGCATAGCTGCACTTGGGACAAAACTGGTAAAATGAGGTTAAGGGAGTAGCTGCTGAATATTCCAGCTTGAGATGATGTGTGATACAGAACTTGCCTTGGTATCAAAACATTGCTAATAAACTGGATGAGTAACATAGATTAATAGGAGAAATGGGAGTCAGACAGGTGAAGTGGAAAATGAATGACTGTATATCTCACAGGACAAGAATTAAGCAAAAAATAAGTCTATACATATAGGTATTGGTGCTACACCGTGGGAAAGTTAAAAAAGCTATTATTTATTTCTTGTTTTATGGGGTATGTACTTCTGCAAAGATAGTGCTTTAGTGGTTTTGGTAGGTAGTGCTGGATTTCTCTAGAATATATCCCACATGAGTTATGGGAACATCAATGAGCTCAAAGACCCAACAACATGAATGTTGTGTTTGTATCAAAAAATTCAACCAGAATGCCTCGATGAGCTATCAAATACTAGACATGCTTCAAAACCTAACAAGTCACCTTAAAATATCTGTTGCATGAAAATCATTCTTTGTTACATTGATACAACACAAGTATTCATTATATACAGGTGAAAGAGGGACTGGAAACAAGGATGTAAACACCTCATCTGGGCATGTTTACCATATAAAATCAACTGTAATTATAATAGCAATTAGAAAGCAATGCCCTCAGTAGTTTACCAAGTTTGGGGTCGTAATAAATAAAGGAAATGCCAATATAGGTAGCAGAGTGAAATGAAGAATCACAGGTACTGTCTTTTGCCTCTTCTCTGTTCTGTGGCTCATAAATGCCCTGCAAAGAGGAATAATGACACTCAGAAAGGTCTGAGAACCACATGCTAATAAATGTTAATTGTTATCAGTGTATATTTTAGGCAAACTCAGGAATCAGAACAGATACAAATGAACCCTCAGTAATGTCTGGTTACGTCCAGGAAAAGCAGAAGTCCTTTTGCAGTTGTTTATCTGTTTACCAGCCACATCTGCCCTATATATATAATTTTCACAATTATGTATAATGAACACATACACACACACATAAGCATATATATGCATATATACATATATATCTTGCTGAACATTAAGATTTCTCTTAAGAATGACCTAGCACCCTTGGATTGCATATCTTTGGGGAGCAATAGAGGTCAAAATGCCTAGTACTGCTGTGGTCATTTCTATGAACTTTGTGAAAATGAGAAAGTTACCAAAAACAGACAAAGAATTCCACACAAGACAATTAAATCCATAAAGGCAAGATGAAGACTACAGAAGGACACCCAACTGGCAGCAGAGTGCCAATGCACACCATTTATTGTACACTCCTGAAGTACAAATAAGCAGTCATGGCCAAACAGCAAAGAGAAATAAGGTGTTCTTCCAAAAGCTAAAGACATATGCAAATGAAAAAAAACCACAACCCCCCCCAAAAAAACAATAACAACAACAACAACAAAAAAAAAGAGCAAACCCAAAGTATCATAAACACTGACAGATATACTCTTGTAACTATTATGAGTCTGAGACCTAACTACTGAGAATCAAAAATTGGTCAATATTCTTTTTACAATCCATCAGGAAGGAAAAAAGTGTCAGTGAGTCTGAATATGACAAGGGAACTCTCAGGGAAGGCCAAGTCACTGGAGAGAAGCTGAACAATTTATGTCCTTTGTTTGCTGTGGACAGTGGGGTTTGATGACCCTGACAGGATGCCAGGTGCCCACCAAAGCTGCTCTATCACAGCCCTCCTCAGAAAATATAACAAAAGGCTTGTGAATCAAGGATAGGGAGAGACCACTCACCCATTACCATCATGGGCAGAACCTCCTCCCTGTCCTTCTGCACTGACCTTGGTGTCTGCAGTTGTTTCTCTCACATATTTTCACTCCTCTCTGTGGCTGCAGTTGTGCAGGGTTTGTAGTTTCCTCTTCTTAAATACATGACCCCATAGGCACTACCACCATCCCTGATGAGCTCAGCCTTGGCCAGAGGTGGGTCCATCTTGGAGCCAGCTGGCATTAGTTCCATCAGACACAGGGGAAGCTTCTGGCAACTTGGCACAGAAGCCACCCCTGTAGCCCTCCCCTTTTACCAAAACCTGGCCACAAAAATCCAACATGAAGAAATCAGGAAAATTCAGAGCCCTTTTGGGGTATTCAGGGAACTTGGCAGAGGCTGTGTCTGAAAGTGAAATACCTGGAAGGGGTAATGGTACAAAAGGCAGATGAATGCAGATGAGTCTCCAGGATCTGAAGGATTTACCCATGAATTCTGAGAGAACTCAGGGATGAAGTATCTACTAAAAGCAGCACGTAACATGTCTCTTCACTATTCCTCAGTACATGAAAATCGGGTGTCAAATGTGATGTCTGTCATTAAGAAAGGTTCAAGGGTATCCAGTAACTTAAAATTGACATCTCTTCCAGGTGAATCATTAGATATTGTAAGAGAGAGAATTAGTATCTACCTGAATAAATATTATCTTATCAGTGAGAGTTAATAAAGCTCTCAGAGTTCTTCTAAGGGGGTCAGTGATATATAAATGAGGATCATCTGACTGATACAGTCAACCCAGGTTTTTAAAAGATGTCTGATAGAACTTTTTAATTCAGGTGTTTTAGGAAAACCAAGCAGCACAAAACTGTCACTGGCATAACAAGGAAGATGCTGAAATGGATGAGAATATGATTTAAAAGATGGGAACATAAGATAGGCCATCACTGGATGGAAGAAAATGGTCAGTTCTTGCACAGGAGGGGGAACACAGGCGGAATTCCATACTATTCCATGTATTCTTAAATGTCCTGAAGAAGGGAGGTCATCAGCAAGGTGACAAAGCTTTGCTGGCTGTAGGAGGTTATGCAAGGCAGTAAGGATGAGAGAGACTGCATAGCCTGCAGAAAGATTGACTGTAGAAAAAACAAGGTGCAGTTCAGTATAGATAATAGTAGGATGCTACATTTGGGGAAGAATAATCCTATCTTCACATCTTGGATAATTTCTAAGCTCACCCTAAGGCCATCAGGAACAAGACCTTTGCATCATGATAGACAGTTCCATGAAAATGTTGCTTAGTAGTAGTAATTCAAGGGAAAAAAAATCAGGTTAGGAATCAGTAAGAAGTAAAGCAAGAACGGACCAGAAAGGTTTGTTTTGTTCAAGTCTGTTCAAGTCCATGTGCTACTGTAAAAATCCAGGGTTCTGGTCTATTTATCTAGGACAGGATACTCCAGAACTGAAATTATTCAGAGATGACCAAGAATGGTCAGAGGTATAATATGATTGCCATTACAACATGCAAGGAACCCCATCCACTGAATATCCGGGAATCTTATTTGGAAAAACATAGCGGGAAGGTAAGAAGAGGTCTGCAGAGCTGAGAGGTGTGGAGAAAAGTAGAGTAGAATTGACTTTTTCCTGGCTCTTCTAATACAAGCATGAAGGATATTGGAAGTTGTAAGATCTTCATTCAGAACAAACCAGAGGAACTAGTTCTTTGAACCACCTATGTGGACCTGTGGTGGTACTCCTCAAATGACTTTCTGGATCAAGAAATTTGTAAAGAGGCAAGGAGAGACTGGAAAAAACTTTGGGAGAGATGCTGTAGAGTCCACTAACCAGATAAATCACATAACCTGGCTTGAAAATGTTCGAGGGCTGGGAGGCAGTATGTCCTTACCCTGTTCTGTTTTTTCCTGAGTGTCCACTCCCATGGCTACTGGGGGAGATGCAGCACTGTGCTAGATGGATCTGTGCTCTGAACCAGTAAGTTCATATCTAACCCTCTCATTGTACACCAAAGTCAGAATTAAATCAATGAAGTTATTAACAGCTTAAATATATTTATGGTTTTCAAGCTCCCTAAGTAAATGTAATGTTATGAGAATTTAGGACCAGAAGGAACTTTAAGAACCGAATCCACCACTTTGTTCCATGGCAAAATCAATTACATTGGTGTCCTTAGTGACAAATTTGTCTAACCAGTTCCTAAAGCTTTCAATGATGGAGACTCAATGGCCTCAAAAGAAATCTATGTAAGTCTCACTATTCATACTATGAGAAGGAGAAAGATCTGTCTAACTGGAATCCAATCAGCTGTTGTTTGCTGCAAACCCTTAGTTAGCTGCAAGCCTGAGCTAAGATTGGAGGCATCCTAGACTTCTGAAGAATGTTGTCCAGTAACTTCTGGAAATAGCCTGAACACAGGCTTGGTTATTTAATGTAGCTAATAGTTACTTATATTTTATTTTGGTTAATATGACCAAGCATTATCAGGGATTATTTTTGTATCCTTTTAGGGTTTTTTCTTGTTATTCTAATGTGTTACCTCTTTAACATTTTCTGGCTTCAGGTAAACTTTCCCTGAGCAGTACTTTCTAAACACAGCATGTTTTGACTTAGCTGCAGCAAAACGTATTTGAAAGGTGTGTCTACAGAAAATGTGGAACAAAAAGATTTCTTTTAAAATATTACAGAAAACCAGCATGTAGTATTTTTTTTTTCCTGTAAGGTCTAATTCTGGTTTTGCCTGTAATTCACTGAACTGTATGTGTTTGAGATTAAATGTTTGAATTTTCTAATGTGATGCTACTCAGTTCAAGCAAACTCTGCTTCTTGCAGATGATCATTAATTGCATTCCCCATTCTCCCGGTACCTGAATTGAGGAGAGGGTTCTGCCTGGCAGAAATGCTAAGCACTTACAGATTCAATTGAAGTTGATGTGGGTTGTTCTTATAAAACATAGTGTTCTCCGAGTTGTGTAAGCCTTTATAAAAAATCAGCTCAATTGGGGCATTTTAGCAAAACCTCTTAAGCTTAATTTCCCTGTTCTCAGTCTCCACTCTCCAATGTAAGAGCACTGCCTTCTCACTTGCCATGAATTGTGAAAATCAGTTTATTGGTACAAGTGAAACACTCTGGAGAAAGCGCAGTAACCATTCTTAGGAAGTGAATGTCTATGAACAGGGTTTAAATTAGTAAATACCCATGAGGTGATACGAGGAGCTAAAAGGAAAAAAAAATGTGTTACATATGCTCCTCACTGGTGAGCACTGATGATTCTGTGTACTGAAGAAACAAACGACCTGTGGAAAAACAGTGTGTAATGATGTATTTGAAGACTTCATCATGCTGTGGATTGTTCTAAGAAGCCAACGAAATATTGCACAAGTACTTTGATTTTGGTGGTTTTAAACTCATTGCAAGGCTGCAGCCTCAGTGATGTACTTTTAATACAGGTTTGTAAATGTATGTGATATAAAGGTTTATTTGTAAGTTTTGAAGTCTAGCAGTTTCAATGAAACAATGCTGTTGTCAGTCAGCACATTGGCCCAGAGAGGAAAATATTGTATTTCTTTTTCTTGAAGGCTGAACTTACAAAAAATTACCATTGTGGAAAATTACCCTTTATTTCTAGTTTCCTGTAATTTAAGAATTTATAAAAATGTTCCTACTTGAATGTTTAACTTGATTGGTTATGCCAAGGATTGCAGAACAATTTTAAGTTTCCCATATGAAGGAGGATGACTGATAGTTTTCAGTAGCTTCAGTCTATCTTCTGGCTCAAAAAATTCAAAGTTATCACGTTCACTTTGAAGCGATCACGATCACTGGAGTTCTTATAAATGGCTAACATCTATACAGGAGTTGCTTTGGAGGAAAAAAAAATTCCCCTGACTGCTTCATCATTACCAAAGTTGGGCATATGATTTCAGTGATAGGGGATTTCTGGTTTGTTGCCCTGTGAATTCAGGCTGTGTTGAAATGGGGCAGTCATTACTGAGAAGCAGTGGGCTACTCAGTTAAAGAATGACTAAAGAAATTTAAGTTCCTTCAAGTGTATTTCCAGTGAAAGCTTAAAGGAATCTGCAGAATCATCTCTCTGAGATTTTTCCTAGTGTCTTCTCTTCTCATTGTATCCTCTCCACTCCCCTGCCTCCCCCAGTTATTCCCTTGAGATCAGTGTGACAGATCAAAGGCTGAGATGGGGCCTGTGCCTGAGTGATGATTTTCCTTTCCCCCTTCAAGCTCTCTGCTAGCTGTCTCCATGGATATCTCCTACAGCTGTTAGCATCAAAACTAGACCTTCAAATTAACAGAAGGACACACTGTGGCATATCAGAATTAATTCTCTGAATTCTTCCTAAACTAAGATGTATGGCAATAATAGTAATCTGACAGGATAGTGCATGGGTAACAATGCCCATTCATGGCATTTACTTTTCTTTTTTGTGTTCTTATTGTGGCATATCTGTAATCAGAACAGGAGAGAACAAGTCCACATTTTTCATTCCTTCCCCATATTTTTCCAGCCCCTGTTCAGCAGAGTACTTAGGTATGTGTGTATCTCAGTCCATGTGCCTGTCCTTTTATAATAACTGCTAAATTGGGGCTTTCAGTGTTGGTCACAACTGGAAAGATTTTGTAAAAATTCTGATTTGAATTCCCCATGTTCTACAACTTCACATGTAGAAGCTGGAAAATGTGTTTTGAGGGTGTTTTGGTTTTGTTTGTATTTGCACAGTGATCACTTCCTGCAGCGCCTTAAATCTCTGCCTTTTGCAATTTGATCTTGCTTTCTTACTTTCTTTGTTGCTTCCCCTTCCTCCCTTTATTGTTTTGTTCTTATGTTCCTCTGAAGCTTTGATGACTTTTTTCTTAACTTCAGTGCAACTTTTTTGCTCCAGACTCAGTTCATCCCTTGAAGAATTCCTACAGTTCTGGATGTTCTGACAGCCATAGCTTGTGGCCACCCCAGCTGTCATGAGAATTTTTGCCATGCTGTAGTTGGATTTCACAGCTACATTCATTCATGGGGGTTGGGGGGCTTTTAGTTTTCAGTCAACCTTCAATATATGGCTTTCCAGCAACTATTCTCCAAATGACATTATTATTATTCTTTTTTTGACTACTGATGTACTAGGCAACATGCACTTCAGTAGCTTGTGGTAGTAATGGAAGCACATCTGATTTGCTGTTAGGTAGCACTGTGTCCAAGGGAACCTCTGAAACCCTTTTCAATGTGTAGGAAAGCTGCTCCTTGCAGACCCAAGAAGTTCAAAGTTATTCAGTGAACACATTGTGTGGTTGCCCCTAGGTATGCCTTCCAGCAGACACCTGTTTCACCATGTCATCCACCGGTTTAGACATAACCCATTTAATTACAGTAGGAGCTTCCAGAAAGGTTTCTGCCCAGGTGGCCACTCTGAAGGTTTAATCTCTTGCCCAGGATGGTTTGAAACTTGCTGTCACGATGACTGGAGTTTCCAACCTGACTGGCAGTGCCAGGAACTAAAGTGTGGTTTCTAATGGAGTGGAACTCCCATTTGTCCCCATAGTGGTATTTTTTGTGTTGTCCATCAACTGAATAAACGTCTAGCTCAGTTGACCAAAGGAGAGTGGTATGTTACTCTGCAAAGGCATATTTTCTGTATATTTTATGGAGCCCCTCCCACTAATATGACTAGCTAGATTATCTGTAAGGCTGTGCTTGTTCTGAAACCACTATTGATTAAATGCTGAGATGGAATTTTTTTTTAGAGGCTGTCATTGGAACATGCTTAGACTGCACTTGCTGTCAGCTTAGTAGTCATGTTTCTGTGTCTTCCTCTAAATTCCTCTCCCAGCTGGGCTCTTTCACATCTTAGCATTAAAATAGTTCCTTACTAATTAGACAGATCTCTGTCATGATAATCATCTTGAGAACGTATGCTGTATTTTCATGCTGCGTATCTTTTCACAGATCAGGCCTGTGCTTTATAATTTTTCAAAATCGTAACTCACTGAGCAGATCTCTCACCAAGCAATCATCTCCTGTAACTGGTAATTAGTGTCCCATCAGCTGATATCGGTAGGCAATAGTGCTCATCTGCTGCCATCAGCAAGTTCATCTTACATCATCCAGAATTCTGATAGATTTGATTATTTTCAAATTCCAGTTGTAAAGATAGTACTCCAAAGCTGGTGTGCAGACAGGGAAAAAAAAGGTTACAGAGCAAATAAACACATTTGTGCATGCAAAGTGAATTGCTACAGAGGAGGTGTTTGTAAGTCCATGGTCATAAAAGTAAGAGTACACATGATCATGAGTGAGTCTGTGCTTGTGTCTGACTACAGAACAGAGCTGTTTGGTCAAGGTTGTGAAGAACATCTGCTTTAATGACAATAATCGGTAGTTAGAACAAAATTGAGATCTATTTCTTGCATTGCTCAGGCTACAATACAAGGGATTTGTTTCCTGTTTTTATTTATTCAGACTCAGAGGCTTAGCAGAAGAATCATCCTTCTCAAAAATTGGATTTAAATAGTTCACTAAATAGCTCATTTTACTTCAGCTGTTTAGAAGCTGGTAATTGTTTTTGTAAGTGTCCTTAAAGTACATGATGCAAAAATGAACTGTGAAATCTTATCTCTATTATGTCATTTTACAATTGCCACTCAATACTTGGCTTTAAAAGAGAAACCTCCCATCAGAAGAGATTTTTTAGTTAGCTCTTAAGTGCTGTGATGACAGCACAGAGGACAACTGCCATTTTTTTATGAAATGCTGATTCTGATGGTTTTGTTTAGATATAGGAGGGAGTGCCTTATCTTATAAAGGATTGTACTGTAGAATAATGCAAGAATCACCACTGTGCTGTTAAAATGAGTGGGGAAATAGATATATATTTGCTCAGCTTTGCTTTAACCTCAGCCAATGAAAAAATACCTTTTAATCAGAATCAAATTTTTTTTAATGTATTCAGATGGAGGGGTTTTATTGGGAGAGTTCTGTGTTTTGTTTCTTTCTTCCTTTCTTTGGTTGGTTGGCATTTTATTTCCACAAAACTGGTGATTGATTTGTTCACAAAACTTCTAACACTAAGCACCGGTTACTCCAAAACTTCTTTTACTCAAATCATCACCCTTGGGCTGTGCAGCCTGGCAGAACCCAGGTACACAGCCGAGAGATAAGAAATTCCTGCATTTTTAATAGCCTGAAATTAAATTCTGTAGCAATACACCTTACACGTTGACAACCGCCAGATACACTGTAAGTTAAGGCGTGTAGTCGTAGGAAAAAAAGACAACTTCGGTAAAATGCACTGAAAAAGCAGTCTGTAGAAGACCAGTGGTTTTACATGTATTTCTGATCCTGTGCGTGTAAGAAACGCTTCTCTTTTTTGGACTCGAGTGCTGCCCAGCACTCTGTGAAGCCAGGCTGCAGCACACGAGCTGCGGGCTGCAGGGGGCACTGCGGAGGAATCCAAAAAGTACTCGCTCGAAGTTAAACGTACTTCACAGCCCTTTCCCTCCCTGGCCTGATTAAATTTTCCATTTCTATTTTAAAAAGTTATTATTACTATTATTAATAATAATAAAAAATAATAACAATAATTTAAAAACTCAAATCCGTCTCCCCCCCTTCTTTTTTCCTCCTCTTTCTGTTCTTACATTGAATCTTAACTATTCAACTCAATAGTTACTGGAGAGATTACAACACATCCCCCGTCTCCAAATTAAGAGAGGCACGAACCTCTATAATTGACTCAGGATTGCAGTTTCCCTGCATTCTTACACTGCTTCTTAGAAGAGCTGTAACTTCCCCCTGCTTGTTCTGTGATAACGTAGTAATCGATGATCATGAAGAACTTTTAAGTGTCTTCCCTGTGGTTCTCAAACTGATACTACAGAAAAGTTTTTTTTTTTCTGGGGGTAAGACGTGTTTGTTAATCCCAACGTAGGGAAGGTGCTAATTGCTATTTTTATGTGCCCACTATTATGTTCCATCTCAACACAGTCATGAATTGTGGTGATAGGCATGAAATCAACCCCAAATTTCATACTGCTGAGCACTTAAAGAAGACAAAGACTGCTCTTCGCCACTGTATTTTAGGAATAGTATCCTGTGCTAATCTGCAAAGGCAAAAACGAAGATGGTTTAAATCAGATTACATGACTAATGCATGAGTTCCCAATTTTCTTTGTAGCAGCTACATGTTAGAGAACGCGGGTGTCTCTCTGAGGTAATTCTGTCCTATATAGATGTATTAAAAAAATTGGAAGTGCATTTCTCATAGGGCTAGGTAGAAAATACCAATCAATGACAATTGTGGGTGCAATCGCTTTGTCTGCAAAGTGGTTTAAAACTAGATTCCCGGAACGTTATTCTTGATCCATTAATCACCCGCGCTCTATATGGAGGCAGCCACCGTTCGCTTGGAAAAATGTTGCTGCCCAACGTGTCATGTTTCTTCTGTTGTTTAAAATAGAAAGTTCAGCCCCGTGCCGGGGAGGCGCAGGGCTCCGCGCTCCGCTCGCCATTCATTATGCAACAGTTGACACAGGAGGGGAAGGCGGCACACGCCGCTCGGGCTCGGGCTGCGGC
>VZTR01020463.1:467071-483260 GCA_013400775.1 Chaetops frenatus
ACGCGTGTGTGTCCTGACGTGTCCCCGCGCCGGGGCGGGGGTGCCCGGCGCTCGGGGGCGGGCACGGGGCAGCCGGATCCTCGCCGTCTGCCGAGCGTACAATGGGCGGTGGAGGCCGGCGGGAAGGAGGAGGGGGTGCGATGGCAGCGTGTGGTTTACAAGCTCCGCACGTCCCTCCCTCTCGCCTTCCCCCGCTGCGCGGGGAGGCGCGGCCGTGCGGGAGGGTCCAGCAGGGCGGCAGCTGCTGCCGGCCCCCGCCGGGGGAGGTCTCTGTGACAAAGCGGCGGGATGGCGGCCATCCCCTTGGCGGTCCTTCCTCTCGCCCTCCCAGTACGTGAGAGGAGGGAACCCTGTGTTTCTCCGGGGCCGCGCCGAGCCTGCCCAGCCCCGGCCGCAGTGCCGGTTCGGTGCCGGGCAGCTCCTCCCCTGCGGGACGCCGCGCAGCCCGGCGGGCAGCAAGCACCCTTCCCGCTGCCCTGCTGGGCGCTTTGCCTGCCCCCAGCCCCACTCCCTCACGGTGGGGATCGCTTCGCCAGCGGCAAACAAAAGCTCAGCGCCGAGCGCTGCCCCCGCCTCCTGGCCTCGGGAGCGCAGCTCCGGCAGCTCGGCGCATCTCCCGACGAGGCCAGCCGGGAGGCGGGGATGCGGAGGGAGCGGGGATGCGGAGGGAGCGGGGATGCGGAGGGAGCGGGGATGCGGAGGGAGCGGGGCCGCGGGGAGCGCGGGCAGGGGCCGCACAAAGCGGCGGAGGTGGCGGAATGTGTGCGTGTGCGCTTCGCAAACAGGAAGTAGAACGACCTCACTGACATCTTGTTGCTTTCCTGATGTTACCAGCGAGGCATAACCATGTTTCTCTTCCTTCTGGCGCCTTTCCTCGGGGCCGGGGCTTTTAAATACACGTCGCACCAGCGGTACTTTGCCTCGGTTTACACCTATTCCCAGGGCAGCAACAGAGTCACTCCCTAAACCCCATGAGCAGGGACTATCTTTTCATCAGCCCAACTGTCCTCAAATCGCTTCTCACATCTCATCTCGTTTCCCCAAGATACAGGAAAGGGGCTGGAGGCTTAGGAGACATTCTCGGAATGACTTCTCTGCAGGGCAGCGTTGTGGTGCGCTGTGTCCCCATCCAGCTCCAGAGCAGTTCGGGTGCTTTTGGGCCTGGGCTAGTGGTGGCTTGTCCTCCCACCCCTTATTTCCAAAGCCCGGTGCTGAAGCATTAAAGCCAGGATTTTTAGATAAGCAGGGCATTGGTCTCCCCTTGAAGTTGTGGGACAGAAAGCCAAAGCTATAATGTGAAAGTTGTGGAAACAAAATAACAAAAGGAGGAAGTGCAGTTTCAGCTCTCACTGTTACTAGATTCTTTCAGTTTGGGACATTTGAAGAGATAAGAGTAGCCCAGTTAAGAGGTAGTTTGCTATGAAATTTATCGTAACTCAATTCCTGTGCTATGATCGTCATCTTAGTTAAATATACTCAATGTGCTCTATGCTTTTAATCTTAAAAACATAAACTCTACTGCCTTATTACAAGAAAAGACTAATTTCAGTTTTTTAAAAGAAAATACACAAATGTTGCCAAAAAAATCTAGAAACATCATCTGCTTCATTTCACTTGTAAAGTGTTATTTATGATTTTTGACTAATGTCTAAGAACATTGGGGAACATCCATAGGAACATGAAAGCAATACTTAAAACTGAAGAAATTACTCTTTTTAAAGCAGTTGAGAAAGTATTTTCTCTGAGACATTTATGCTTTTTGCAATAAAACCAAATGCAAATCCCTGAACTTCTTAATTTCTAGCAATTGTAACAGTGTGGTAAGTTTAACTGGGTATGGGCATCATAATTGTTATTTAGCAAAACAATTCAACTTAATTTTTTATTTTTCTTTTTTGGTCACATGATAAAAGAGTCAACTACATTTAGGGGTTTTCTCCCTTTCTTTATTCTCTGGTAAACTCCAGTGGAGAGTTTTACAGTGGAACAGTCATAGATCTGCTACTGCTTTACTCTTCATACAAAAATCATTATTACATTTTTCCCTCATATTATCAAAGTACATGATTTGGAAAAGAAGCTGTTGGGATTAAGTGACAGCAAACACAATGAGGACTGCAAGAAATGCTTTTCTAATTCTTTTTTTTAATCAAAGAAAGTAAACTAACTGTGTGTGTGTGTGTGTGTGTGTCCTCCAAACTGAGAGATGCTGAGAAGAGAGATGTGCTCAATCCAGGCAGCCAGTCACCCAACAAACCCTCCCAGAAGCTGGTACTGACACATGCTGAGTGCTCTTCAGCAAGCTGGATGAAAAAATAAAAACATCTTTAGAAGATGAATATTTAAAGACGTGCACTCTGATTTTCTTCACTGGATGGACTACAAGCAATGCAGTTTGTACAGTGATTCTTGTTGCCACTCCCACAACTTGCACCCTCCCTCCCAGAGTTCGTGGAAGGCACTGTGCAGTTTCAACTATTTAGGACTCTGTGTCAACTGACAAGAAGATATCAATGGAATTCTTTTGTCAAAATGGGGTGTAGGAGCATAGGCTTGGCTGTATTTCATGAGTTGCTGATCTACCCTGAATTGTGTCTTGTTATAGAGAAAGTTTTCACTTGCTGAATTTCGAAATGCCTGGATTTACAACCACTTCAGCCTCTTCTGTTGAGGAGAACAGTGGGTTACAGAACTAGTTTGCTCCCACAGAGGCATAGATTGGGGTGTGTCTGTGTTAAAAATAGTTATAATTAAAATAGTTTATAAATGTTTGTGGGGACCTTTTCCCCTCACCCTAGTTCAACCTGGCAAAAACCAAAGTTGCTTTCTGTGGTTTGGAGTTGAATTATTAAAATGCTGTACCAGCCTGGTTTTCAGAGGAGGTATTGGGAAAATTTGCGATTCATCCAAAACTCTGCTGCTCATCTTTGGATTGGTTCCAGGAAATATCAACACATTATATCAGTTCTATGGTTCTTTGTGAGCTAATCTGCTTTCTTGTTTCCTTCTTTCAGCGGGAGAGTCTTCTTGGCTCTGCATCCATGTTACTGTGTGGGGTTCAGAGGTTGTAGGTGTGTGTATACACATACGTTATATATAGAATAAATAATGTATATTTAGTATATAATAGCCAAATACACAATAATTACTGCAAATTATATTGCCTCTGTTTCTTATCCCTGTGACTGTTGTTCCTACTGTGTATTTTTTGTCCAGTGACATGTGTAATTATCACATTGATCTTCTAGTACACATTTATTTGCATCTGAGCTCTCTTGTGAACTATAAAGAGACTGGAGCTACTTCTTCCTATTTTAAAGCTCTTAAAGACTTTTTTTTTATTATTATTTAGCATTATTGTGGCTTTGTTAGCCACTGTGTTACCCTTTGTTTCTAACCCTAAACTCAGTCCTTAGGAAATTGCATTTTAAACACTGTAAACCTAAAATCTTATTTAGATCAGAGAAATTAGTGACAGAAGTCAAATGACCTATTAGATCATCTTTTCTGTTCCCCTGCCAAAGCACACTATGCCAATTCAGAATTAGTTTAAAGTCAGAGAAAACACAGCTGGAAATAGACAGTATTTTCCAGCCCTGCTCTTTACCCATTCTGGGCTAACGCACTGCCTTCCAGAAGTTAATGATCACACTGCCCTTCTACCCGAGGGAAGGAAAATGGGCAGGCCACTCCTTTCAGCTTTCTCTGTCTAGGCACAGAATGGCATGTCCAGAATTATAGAAGTCTGGTTGTATGTCTTCCTTGTTGGTAGATATTCCACCACAGAAAAGTAGTTCCTCCCCCCACCTCACTCTCTTATTTTTGTTGAAAAAGATATCCAGAGTGCAAAGTGGAACACCTTCATTTGTCTTAGTGATTCGTGGATAATGCCACTTATGGAATTGAGTGCTGAAGAATGTTGTTAGGCTTGTGAGGACTTTGTTGAAGCTTACACCTGCTGTATTTAATATGTACTTGTGTGTATGTTCATAAACCTGAGCACATTTCTTGTGTTCTTTCTCGTGTAATATTGCTATTCAACTTACTTGACAGGTGCTTACGAGTTCATCACTTACACCATAGGAAAAGTCTGCTTTTCTGGCATTGCAAAAATTAAAAAAAGAACATAATTTTTTAGGTGTTTTGTTTTATTTTCCACAAGAGGTCAAATACTTGTAGCCCTTGCATGCCTGATGACTAAGTAGGGTTAAGCATCTCTTCAGTTAATAAGCTGTGTGCGATCTTGCTCACACAGGCGTAAAGTCAGTAGTAAATACACAACAGGGATGATACCAGAATTAAATCCCAGGCCAGCAATGCTCCTTCTCTTTCGTAAGCATCACAGAAGGAGTCATTGTGTAAGCCTTTTTATTTTCCTTTTCCTATAAGGGTGGATCTCTGTGTCTTTTCTTACTCCACAGGCGTCTCCCATTTGTTTTCTCCTTTTCATACCAACTCGCGCTTGATGCGCCTGTGTGATTACTGTCCTTTAGGACAAGGAGTTTTTGTGCTGACCTCCTTTTGCAGCTAGTCAGCACAATAGGTTTCAGTTTAGCAAACTGAAAGGAATGAAGAGACTCTTCACTTCAAGCACTGCTAGCCTCCGATGACCTTTAATGCTGTGATGGAAAGTGTGTCCCTTTCAAAGATAGTGGGTTGGGTTATTACAAGCCGTAGCTGGGAGCAGGGCAAGTTGTATTTTGACACAGGGTATCCAGTCATAGTGAAATCTCAGCTTCAGATTGACCAAACAGAATGTGTTGAAAGTCCTGCAGTGAAGTTCTAGGCATTGTTAAGTTCAGGAAGAGCAGCTTTGTCTGGAACACATCAAAAACTTCTTCTGCTAATGCAGCGCCAAAAATATTAACATGCGATTGTGTTAGGACAATTGGTTGCATTTAGATTAACCTCAATTTACAGTAATTTGACCTAAAGCTTAAGGCTTCACAAATGGCTTCAGCTGGTGTAACCTGAGCTGCCACCACTGAGGAAGTCTCCTCTTTCCTGCTCTTGTCAGGGACTGAGTTTGCTGCCCTTGCTATGGGAGGCTCTTGCTTGTGTAGCCCCACGGCCACCGGGTTCACTGAGCAGGTAGGGAGGACAGACACACTTCTTCCTTTTCTTCTGGGTTAGTTTTTAGCTGGATCAGATCCATCGTTTGTTTGACCGTCCCTCCCGTGAGTAGCACAGTCTTACAACATCTTAATCCTCTTGTGAAACTTCACCCTTATCCCAGGATAAACATCTGGGACCTGTTAGTTCAAACATGCTCACCTGGTAGCATACATTGGACCTCAGCTAAGTTACACGTGGTGTCAGTGCACAATTCTGTTCCTGAGCACAGCCACTGAAACAAGGGAGGCTGTACGTAGCAAAGGAGTCAAGGTTCATTTTTGTTGAAACACTTGCATGTATATGACATTTGGTTGCATATTACTCCAGTATGTATAATTCATGTAAAAGATGTGCTTGGATTAGCAGAGGTTTAAGAGCAGGCCTGACAGCCAGTAACTGCTGACTGGAATCCTTCAAGTGTGTTGTTTTGTGAATTGAAATGTGAGGTACAATCTCTTGTAACCTGTAATCAGTTTTCTAGTCTGGGATCTCACAGGCTGTTCAGATAAGCAGTGTGCCTGTACATTCAGTGGGAATTTGGGAACCTTAACAATTTGAAATATATATTTTCCTAGTTTGTCTAAGCTGGTGAATCACAAAATCATGTAACTTTTAGTTTCCCGGTGTTTGTAGCTCAAAAATCGCTACAAGCTGCTCCTGTTTGCTTTCTGAATTCTTGAAACTCAGTTTCATAGGGCTTAAGAGATAATGTCTTTTTAAACTTGCAGTAGTTCATAAGATTGCAGCTGCTGAAAAGGGTGGTTGAGCTGTCTTCTTCCAAGACTTCACTCTTTCAGACTGATTTTGTTTGCAGTCACACACATTAGAATTGGTAAGGAGATAAGAATACTTCAGTCTTCAGTTGACCTGAGAGAAGTGTGTCCACCTATAGGAACTTTGCAATTTCTAGGACTTTGTGGATGTGCTAAAGCTAATGCTGCAACGCTGTTGGTGGTACAGATGATCTATTGCTGTTTGCTTGCTGTCAGTTCTTCACAACCATAGCACACAGAGTAGGAAAGGTTTGAATTTATGACTTTTAGAATAACTAAGAGAATAAACAGAAGGATCAACAGGTCAAGGATATTTTTTTTCCTTTTCTTTTCTCTTATCACTTTCTGTAGGGTTTTCATGTAGGGCTCTGTAGTGTCCTAGAAGTTCTCAGCTCTCATGAACTGAAGCTTGGTGGAGTTGTGCTTTCACTGATGGAAGATGGGGCTGTGCCTCTTCCCATCCTCCCATCTCTGCTTTTCTGTCTCCTCCCTACATTACTTTTACTATGTGCCATACAGGAGCACTTCAGGTTTAATAGAACAATTCAACTTCATTTTCCTCTGCTCTTCAGAGTCTGAGGAACAATTGTTCAGTGCTGCAGTGAAGGTGTAGTTTTTCTGCATCATCTTTATGATGCTTGTGAAAATCTCGGGCTAATTCAGAAAGTTCTTGGATATTGTGTACCTTGAAAAAGAGCAGAGAATTGGTTTTTAATCTTACTCTGACCCTGGGCAGCATCACAACCAAGAAGCCAATATGCCTATGTATGTGTGTTTGTATAAACCAGTACCTGTACTTACACACTGGGTTTTTAAACTGTACTCCAAGGCAAAGTGAAAAGATTTATGATCAGTTTTGATGGTGAAAGAGGATGTAATAGTCCAACCAGTTTAAGAATCTCTGATACATACCCATTTTCTACATTCTCATCCTCTTTCTATTTCCTTTAGCTCATATCTAATATTCTGTGATGTTTTGGCACTTCTGCATTGTGTTTCATCTAAAGAAGGAAGGGAGGTGGCCATGGCAAATGAGATTGTACAAGAGTTCTGGAAAGTATGGGAGTTTTTTAATCATTTAAGATAATTCCTTACATTAAGGAAGATAGATCAGCACTTTGCCAAAAAAGAAATTGTTGCATTCCCTACCCTTTCTGTTTATGCAGAATATTGAATTTCAGACTCTCTAGCATCTGCAAAAGTGGCTTTAAATCCAACTGCCTTAGCTCACACTAGTTACCTTTGGACTGCTAAAGAAATTGTTCCATTTCAGCTGTGATTTGTGCTGCTGTTCCTTTCTGTCTTCAGAGCTGGTGGCTGTTGTTCTGATTTCTCTGGATTGCATTCCAGTGCATAACTGAGGCAGCAGAGGGAAAACAGCTATTGATATTAAATAACCAATTTTTAACGATGTTTTTGGCAAGCGGTGTTTCATTATACATATTTTTAGTTGTCATCAAAGCAGGTAATGTAGCTTTGAAGGCTTTAGTGGACTCATGCAGAAGACTGTAGATCTCTGTAACTGAATGGGAGTCACGTTGTTTGAAATTGGCTGTAGTGTTCTGCTATGTAATCCATGGCTGGATACAAAACAGTGGTTCAAAATAATCTGTAGGCCCTTCTACCATTGCACGTTTCTGGGCTGAGCTTGCAGTCTTTGCCTTCCAGTAGTAAAAGTGGAGATACCATGCTCAGGTTGCAGTGCTATTTTTTTTTCTTTTTCTTTTCTTTTTTTTTTTTTCTTTCTTTCTTGTTTGTGCCAGGTAGTTTGTACACTGAAAGCTTTAAGGGCCAGATTGCTGCAATTCTGAAAATTCACCTGAGAGAATTTGACTTTACATTTTTTTCACCCCATACTATTTTGTTAGAGCTTATTTTTTTTAACCCATTTTAATATTGTAAATGATGTATTCTACATTGTGCAAAACAACAACAACAAAAAGCCATTTATTTTCTCTCCTCCATTTCATTTACAACGAAACAAAACCACTCCATGGTCACAGTAAGGTTTACTGCCCTTCTCAGTAACAGTTTCGCTGTGGAAAATATCAGCAGTGGGTAGGGGGGGATGAAGAATTGTGAACGTAGAACAGAAAAACCAGAATTAATTTTGACTAGTAGCATTGAAAATTTCACCTATCACTGTGATAAACTGTCTAGTTACTTACAGCTGGAGAGGGGTTCTGGGAAGTTGGGCATGGACTACATTCTTTTCCACTTAGTGGTATCTTCAGGTGGTACTGCCTTGGGGTTAATAAGATGAAGCAGCTGAAACAAATTAATGTAAATTAGCTGGCTAGGAGGAAAACAGTGGGGTTTTTTTAGGTGTAAGGTGAAGGTACACAGTGCTGTACTGGGGAAGAGGGACTAGAGGAAAGGGGAGGCAGAAGGTCCTATCTAGTTTGCTTGAAACTTCAGTAGCCCTTGTAATCAAGTTGATCAGCAATTCAAAATCTCTCCTGTAATTTTGTATCTGCTGTCCTTTACAGCTCTGCAAAGGCAGCAGTTTTACTCCCAGGATTCAGGCATGGAGATACAGCTCTGCATTTCCACGGGCAAGCCTGTTCCAGACGTTAGGAGAAGCTTTTTTGCTGAAAGGGTGCTCAGGCCCTGGACCACGATGCCCAGAGAAGTGTTGGAGTTGACATCCCTTGAGATATTTGAGAAATGTAGATGTGGCACTTAAGGACCTGGTTTAGTGATGGGCTTGGCCATGCTGGACTCCATGATCTGAAGGGTCTTTTCCAACCTGCCAGTTGAAAGCCTGGTAGTTGTGGTGCATTGCTGGAGTTAATTTGGGAGTGAAATACTTACACAGTTTATGGACCATCAGGCAGAACATTGTTATTAGTGTCTTCAGGAATATTGCTGTAAGGGCAAGGTGATGATCCAAAGTGTAAAGGATGATGAGGAGAATATCTTTTCAATCCAATCTTATCCAAAGAAGACATCAGCTGGCTACAGCGTGGACTTGTATGAGGTAGGTGATAACTGTCCTTCCTGTGAGGAAAGAAAAAAAAAAACGGAGGGGGTGTGGGACTTGTGTATATATTTTTTGTTTGCTTATTTCCTTCTGAAAATTGATCAACTTGGTCTCTTGACAAAAGAAAGAAAAACATAGTTTTGCTTGATCTTTACAGTATGATGACTGCATTCTTTTTCGGCTGCTCGATGTGTTATGATCATTTTAATTCCATGTAGAGCAATAACTAGCTTAAATAATTATGAAAGGCCCACATAAAAAGTTGTCACCATTGTGATGTGTTGACTTGCTTATGGAACTTGAGGTAACGTTGAAGGAAGGGCCTGTGTCCAAGACAGACACTCACATGTAGTTTTATTTTCCTTCCATCTGAATCCAAGTCTGGGCAATATGATAATAATTGTTTAACTTAGCAATGAAAAAGTTCAGTAGGGTTTTTTCTGTCTGGGATTTTTTCTTTATTTCTTTTTCCTGCTTTCTCAGATATTTTATTTCAGAATTAGCTTACTTGCTAGAAATCCAACCTGTTAGCACAATAGGTAGATAAGAGTATTAGCAATATTGGTGTTTCTAGTGCAGTGTGTTCCCTATGTCAAGTTTCTCTAGTGGTTACTTTTGGAGAAAACATTGTTTCTGGTTTGAAAATTATTTACTTCCCAAATCTGTGACTTATCTCTTGTGGGTAGTGAATGCATGGTGAAGATATGTCATAAAGTCAAATAAAGTGTTTATGGGAGCAGGTTTGGACTGGCTAGCTTCTCTTTAAATTTAATGGCAGGAGCAAATATTAGTGCTCATATCAAACAACAATAGAATATGTAACAAATTTTGACCAAAATACTTCACCTCTTTTTTTTTCCACTTTTACAATATGACTTTTTTTTTTTAAGAGAAGATTTTCTAAAATCTTCATCTATAAACTTAGATATTTGTAAATGTAGAAAGACAACTGAGGCCAATAAGTGAAAAACAATGATTGAGTCATATACATAGGGCTCTGTAAGGAATGTAGCACAGACTCATAAAATATTTCATAATATTCAGAGATGTTTTTTGTTTACAAATACACAGTTCTTACATGTTTCAAGATTCAGTATTTAAGCTGAGGATGAAATGTCTTTCCTGTTGTAAAGGGAAGAAGTGAAATGCCTACAGTTGTAGGCATTTGTAGCATAGAAGTATAAAGCTTCTATTAATGTGGTATCAGGCACATTTTTAAAAATTAGCCAAGATACGTATTTTTTTCAATTTTATAATTCACATTTTTGCAATAATTAATTTTATAGGGTCTATTTCTTGCCTTTTGCCCTTGGTTTGAGTGGTTGGGGGTTTTGTGAGGTGGGGTTCTGTGTAGGACAGAAGATGGATGGAACCCAGACTGGGGTAGACAAAGTGGAGCTAAGCTGTAATGGAAGGACAGAAATATGCAGCAGGGTGTTGGACGAGGCTGAAGAGCAGAACTTTGCCCCTGCCCATGTACTTGGGCTCCACAAAGTCAGTGAGTTGTGAGGAGCCCAGCTTTTGTGACCTCGAGCAGCCAGAGTTTGGTGCTGGGGCACAAAGCAGGGCCATACTCACAGTCAGCTGCAAATACCAGGCAAATCAGTTGCTTTGGTTTTCTTGCTTTTCCTGGTCTTATGTCCACCAGAGCATTACAGTGTGTTACACTAGCTGGCTTTCTGCACTGCTGTTAGCTGGGTGGTGACCTCTGTTTTGTTCAGATTTCAGGAATTCTCAGCACTTTCCAGTGACACAGCTAATGAATATGTATGACAATCACTCAGCAAATGTAAGCCTGGGGACAGCAGACTTGCTCTTCTTAGTTACCTGTTTGCATATTCCTTGGAAGTCACCAGCAATTAATATGAAAACCATTGCCTGGGTAACTTCTTACACATTAGTAATGGACACAGGTGTATTTTAAATCCTTTATGTAATCCTATTTGCACATTTCTAAAGTTGGTTAAGAAAGTGGTGTGGTGTTTTTTTTCCTCCTTATGGATTGCCTTTGTTTTGCTGAAACAAGCTGCATTTCAATACCTTTTTTTCCCCCTCCCTCTATGCATATGTCCACTGCTAATATAAATCAATTTTCAAAGTGATTGCTGTGGCAGGTAGAAGGCAATGTGTGGAACAAGTGGAAGGCATTTTAGGAGGTTTAGACACAGTGTTTTAGTGGCTGACTGTGATTCTGTTTTCTGATGGATAGAGAGAGCTGCTCAGCAGTGTGCTGCAGGCACACTCAACAGCTCTCAGAGATTTCCTTTCTCTTGGGTCCTACTGTCTCATGTTTTGGGAGTGGAAGGAGTAAACTTGTCCCTGAGGTCAAAATGCAAAACCAAACAGCCAGGACTTTTTTTTTTTTTTTTGAAGATATACCGTTTAATAAGCCACAGTTATAGTCATGTCCTCTTGTTGTCCAAGCAATCCTATCTGTGCCTTAGTGTGTGAAGTTGGTGCTTCAGATATTTGGGGTGATTTGCATATCCTTAAACAGGTAAGCTTGAAAATTAGTGCTGTTTTCATTAGACCTATGTGGGCCGTTTCTGTCTGAGGCAAAAGAGTTGGGTTTTTCCACAAGAATATCTGAAGAACTCTTCACAGTGTTTTGTAACAAGATTTGTATGATGCAAAAGTCTGCCTTTTGCAGACTTAGATTGTGGAGCTGACAGAACTAAGTTTGTCATATTTCATGTTTCAGTCATAATACTGAGATGTCAGCATTCCTCAGTTAGTAATCATTCATAATATTGACATTTCAGTAAGGGTCTTTGTGTCCCAGAGTTGCCTTCTTTGGTCTGGAGGGTGGCAGAAGGACATATCTAGCTGACTATGTATTTTCAGTACAATGTTTTATCTGTCCAAGAAGTATCTGAGTTCAGTTTGGATAATTTGACTTTGGCCTTGAGGTAAAGACAAAGAATGATATGGACACTTATTGTTGGGTGGGCATGGGAAAATCCAACCAGTTTTACACCTGGTATTTAGGCTGCACCATGAGAGAGACCCTTTCCTTTCCCCTGAGACTGCAGAACTGGATGGAAGGTCTCATGTATTTCAGTAATATTAAGTAATATTGTGTTTATTTTTCCTCTCTCGTTACTGACAGCTGTGTTTTTGTGTTGCTTCTGTTGCTTTTGTTGTTCTGTAAATATCAATATGAGTCAATCTCTTATTCTTTGTTATGTTGTAAAGAGATTGTTTGTGTAATGAGATATAAAAGGTGTCCTATAACTTCAATTTAGTTCATCTTTGAGGCACAGAACATGTGAGAAAAGAGACAAAGTGAAAGATGTCCGTGACAGAAGTGAAATCTTACTGGTAATATGTAGAACAAATTTGGTGGTATATCTTGGAAAGTTACTGCTGACAGGCAGAACCCAATATTTACATAAAGAGCTATCCTAATTCCTGTAAGAAACCGAGTTTTGGAAAACTGTGTGGAAAAAAAGATATTCCAGAAATCCCAAAATCATTGTTTACTTTTGAGCCATTTATATGGATGACTTTTTTTCTGTCACATGTCAGCAATTCCTGGCCCTGTTTTTCAGTACTCCATGTATATAAGTTTTATTTCTAAACCTCTAGAATTTAGAAAACCAGAGCTGTCATTTCTCACAGTTAAGAAAAACAATTTGTGTATAGGAAATTTCTGGAAGTCCTCTGCATCTCTGCCAGAAAAAAACCTTCCCTCCCTGAAATCTAAAAATCCACAAACTGTAAGCTATTAGAAACTAATACAGCCACATGTCAAGTGCAAGATATTTTTGCAAGTTTAGGAGATATTAGATTCAAATGATTGTTGAGGTGTGTTGGCTGGGCTCATGATTGAAATGAAGAAGATAAAAAAACTCAGATTTTTTTCAATTTTTTTTTCCCTCTTTTCTCTTTCATCTTTTTTATTTCTTCCATTTTTCCATTCTTCTTTCTTCTTTTTCCTCCTTTCTCTTTTTTCCTTTCTCCTTTCTTTTTTCTTTCCTCTCCTTGCCCCCCCTCCCCCCTCTTTTTTTCTCCTCATCTTTCCCTCTCCCTCCTCACCCCCCTTTTTTCCCCCTCTTTTTTTCCCCATTTTTTCCTTTACCCTTTTCTTTTTTCTTTCTGTGGTACAGGCTTGTGTCAGTCATTCAAAGCAAAGAGACACAAATCTTCTGAATTTGTAGTGTTTATGGCTGTTATTTGGTATAACTGATGTAAAAGCACATAAATACTGTCTTTAATTCCTCACAGTAAACCTGTACTACATTTCATGTATGTGTGGATATTTAAGTGCGTGATTGCTTTTGTTCAGCACAGGTGATGCCCACTGATGGTTCAGTTTCTATAAGAAAAGATACTTTCACAAGTTTCCTGTAATAATAAATATGTTCTGTTGCTCTATCACTCTTTGTAGCAGAGGATGCTGCATTAGTTTTTTAAGTGTCATGGCAGAGCCACACAACAAAGCCTTTGTAGTTCAGTGGCCTCATGCTGAAATTGCTGAAATTACACATAAGACAGTATAATTAATATAGAGACAACCTTGCAGTGAGTAATGGATTTATTTATGGTAAATGTGTGTTTTGACAACTGGGACCATACTTTTAATTTCCGTTTGTAAGGTGGAAGTTTGAAGAATTGGAGGGCTCTGACACTTCAAGAAAATTATGGGATTGGAAAAAGGCTTCATTTCCTCCAAAATCATTTTTCTGCAAAGGCCTTTCATCCTGGCACAGCTAAGTTAAATTCCTCCAAGGGAAGTGTGTGTGGGTAGAAGCTCACAACAAAACTCTTTCTGTTTCTGCAATAGGGTTTTGCTGGCTGCTTCAATTCAGTACCTCCCTATTACTGCATAAGGATTTATCTCAATAATGCCTCAGTCACATAAAGGAGATGAAGCTTCAGAACTAGGTCATATTTAAAATTTGTTTAGTGTTGGCTTTATTCTTTCTGGCTGAAGCTTTTGTCAGGTGTAGACCACTGCTTTTAAGAAAACTGGATTGTAATCTGGTCATCTCATTGAGCTGAATGTGTAGGAATGGAGAAGTAGCAATATCTTTCCCAGCAGTGGTATGTGAAACTATTTTCATTCAGTGTGATGTTAGGAGAAATATATTCTGATCTATATAGTAACAAAAGCTGCAGGTTTTCCTCAGCACAGGAGAAAAAAAAAAGAAAAAAAAAAGTATGCATCTTTAATTTTAGTAACAAATAGCCAGTGGCTTGGAAGTGCAAATTCCACACAGCCAGCTAATTCCACAGACCCTGATGGGCAAAAATAAAATTAATTTTCATTTCAGTGCCTTATTCTCAAAGTGATGCTCGCTCTGTATTTTTGGAGTAGTTACACCTGTCTTTGTTAGTCCAGGAAATGAGGAAGCACTGGGAAAAGGGAATTAATCTGCCCCCTTATGCCACCAGCAGCACAAGGTAAAAAGGAATAAGGCTGTGCTGCTGCCTTGTTGTTCCCTGGTGTCCTGTTGGATCCATCTGAGCACCTCAGTTTGCTGGTCAAGCTAGAGAAAAGTATTGTGGAGAAGCAGAATCCCCTGGTCCCTGATCAGCATGTGCTGAGCTCTAGGTTGATCCCTCCACTTGTGTGATTTCAGGGTTTTGGGGTTGTTGGGGTGGTTTTTTTGTGGGTTTTTTTGTGGTTTTTTTTCTTTTTTTCTTTTTTTTTGTTTGTTTGGGTTTTGTTTATTTGTTTTGAGGATTAACAAGAGCATCAAAAGATGATTTCTTCCATATTTAATATTAAAAGCACTTATTAGCTCAATACATTCATATGAGCAAGTACATTAGGTACTTTAAAGAATTAAGCAAAACAATTATAAATGCTGAAATGAAATCTATTCTTAAAATACAAGTTAAAGGAAGCATATATTAAATCTCTCACAAAGTGTAAGGTGTTATAAGTTGGACAGTATCCAGAGCCCACTCCCATAATTAAAAAAATAAAAAATCCTTGGCATTACTCCTGTGTGCAGGGGGAAACCCTTGCTAATAAGCTTTGAGCTCAGACACTATCCTGGACATAAAAATAGCCAGCTGTCCAGGCTGTGCAGGGCTGCAAGGAGGCTTAGGAGGCAGGAATTGTGCACTCCTGTTCATTGTGTGATGTGCTGGTCAGCAATGGCCAAAGCACCAGTGTCCTCCTGGGGCTAAAACTCACCAGCTGGGTGAATGGTTTTGAGGTAGAGCAAATACTTTAAAAAGTTATTGTACAAAATGTGTGTCCTTTTTCATCTTCCACCTCTCATATTCTGGTTTTTATTTTAATTTTTACACTTGATATTTTTCTGCAGTGGTTTCTTCTAATGCACTTGGTTCAGTCTCTCTCTCTTGCTTTGTGCAGTGGGATAAAGATTTGGCAAGAACTTTAAAACAAACGTGGTGTTTCTGCCTTAGTTTTTCCTATTTTTGGCGTGGACTGATGTGTGAGAAACACAGGTTCACTGTATGTAGCTTTGAGCACTTTCATATGGAGGTATTCCTGACTGCCCTGGGTGTTCAGCTGCTGCCCCAGAACGTTGACAGAGGCAGCAAGGGAAGAATTCACTAAGACAGAAGAAAGAACCCCAAGGTGGATTATCCTGGAAAAAGTAGCAGTTCTTGGTGTCTTTCTCAAGAACTGCTACCATACTGAGTAAAGCAGATTAGCTGGGGGAAAGGAAAAATCTGCTGCCTTTTTTTTCTGCTAACAGGAGTGATGCTGCTCTTTGCAAGCTGAAGGGAGGGTACAGGGTGCCTAAAATTAAGCCTTATGTGTTGATCACTACAGAGCAGTCTGAAGGATTTCTTTCAAATTTCCTGCAGCATAGTTCCTGTCACAGTGAAAAAACACTGATAGCAGTGTCCTACCCCTCACATGCACTTCATCTGCATTTTCATGTAGCTCACCTACTTCAATGCCATTAGAATAGTAAGACAAGAAATTTTGAAACAAGATATAGATATTTAGAATATCATACTCTAATCCTTTTCCTTGGAGAACCCTTCCTCTCCCAGGTTTTGAGGTGGTTACAGAGTCATAGAGTGGCTTGGAAGGGATCTTAAAGATCATTTACTTCCAGCTCCCTTGCCACTGACAGGGAAACTTTCCACCAGACCAAGTTACTCAAAGCCCCATCCAACCTTAAGCTATTGTTCTCTGGTTACTTGCAGTCTGTGCTCCAGAAAGGTAATTCAAAATTAACCAGGTTAAACTGATGGATGAGGATGATTTTTTTTTTCATATGTCAGCTGCAGTTATTCTTTCATGAGTCATTTGTCATAGGTGTTTATTTCTGTTTCTTTGCTCAAGCCCTTGTTTGGAGTGTGATTTGATTTTTTTTTTTTTTTT
>VZTR01020463.1:483265-521663 GCA_013400775.1 Chaetops frenatus
GGTGGTTTTTTTTTTTTTTTTTTTTTTTTCTTTTTTTAACACACAGACAGACACACAGACACACTCTGACCCCACCTGAAACACGGCATTTTACCTAGTTCTTAATTCAGATTTATGAGCTCTAATAGTAAAGTTAAAACTAATTTTCAAAACACACATCAGATGTGAAAATAGGATAGTTTATACCTAAACTTGCTGTCACCTGCTAAAATAATCCAACCATTTTTAAAAAAGCATATTTTCACTGGAATTTTGAAGGACATTGAACCAGCAAAAGTGGACATTTGGAAAGTATTCTGGAACAAAGGGGTCTTAAAATTCTAAACAAGACAATTGAAGCCTTCTGTGCTGACACTGACACGGTGTCTTTATCAGTTTATTAGATTCAAGTAGGTTGTTTAAGGCTGAAAGCTGAGTGTGAAGACAGCTGGAGGAGATTTCTGCTTCCCATAAGGTGAAAGCCAAGGTATCTACTAATCTTTCAATATTTGCAAATATAGCAAAAACCCAATTTGATAAACTTTTGTTCTTACCTTCAGTGCACCTGTTATGTATTTCTAAAAATTAATTAGAAAACAGTATTTTGCTGTACTAATGCAAAGTGGTTTGTGTGCTCATGCAAAGGACACATGAAGTTGCCAATTATGCCACTTTAATAGTTACCAATCAGTAAGAATTGACCCTTCCTTAGAAAAATTAGTTCAAATCCAGCCATGCTCCCAAACTGATTTATTCATATCAGGATTTCTTGCTTGATAATTTAAATCCTCTTTAAATTCAGCAATTTAAATCACTTTGATGCATATCAGCCATTCTGCCTTCAAGTGAAGTGGGGATGTGCTGGGACTGAGGCCCTTTGCCATTTAGCACTGCACTTATTCTGTCCTCCAGTTTTAAGTTGCTTACACGGTTTGGGTGATACCTATCTGCACTTCCTTTGCTGTGCTCATCAGTTCAAACGTGTTCCTTTGTGTGTGTGTTTTAACACTTAGGATAAGGAAGGGGTTGAGTAGTTTAACAGTGTAATTGAGATGATAATGCAGAACAGATGTGTAATTTCTACAGCTGTTCATGACCAGTAAATATTTTGTATCATAATGAGACTTGTTTATATACAGTTAATTTCTTTTATGTTTTTACCATTTTCAGTTCTGACTGTTTTTTACTCAGCTAAAATTCAGTGAGATCCTGATGAGGTTTTTTTTCCTCTTTTTAAACTAAGGACATCATACTCTGGCTCTCCCTGTCTCTTTAACTTGAAATCATAGGAGAAAATGGTACTTTTTCCACCCCAGTGTCCAGATCAGATGGGCTTTACCCATTCTCAGGGTGCTGAAGGTGTCTTCAGAGCAAGATCTTGTAAATGCCCTGTTCTACTCACTGGGGTAAATTTGATTATTTTTATTTACTTAAGTTAGTTGTGGTTTATGATATATCATAATGGGAAGGTTTTTTTGACTTGCCAGCTGGCATTTCAGAATCATTTGTCATTTTGAGTGTCAAAAACAGTAAAGAAGGACAACGTGTTCAAGTAAAACACAGAAGTTTTAGAGAAATTCAGTAGTGGCCTAGGGGTCCATTGATCTTGTAGGTAAAAAGTAGAAGTGCGAAGTTGCTTTGGTGGAGGGCTTTGAAAAGCACACCACCACCCCCTCTCCCTGTTGAAAACTAGTGAGCAGATGTTGTGACAAAAGATATATTTGTGTTTAAATTGAAGAGTAACACAGCACATTTCACACCACGACATTTAATTAGGAGATGGGCTTGAGGGTTTTGGAATGCTGATACCATCTCCAGAGTCTCAGTTGCAGTGTCTAGATTGTTAAATGGCTTGTTTTCCTGTTCTTCAAGGGGAAGGAATCAAATGTAATCCAGAAAGTTTGAAGCAGTACTAGAGGTGAGTTCAAGTGTCCAAGCTGTTAGCTTGGCTGGTTGGAATGAGTCTTTTTATGTACTCCCCTCCTCAGCATTATTTAGTGTATAGATCGCAATAAAATCAGTGCGGACTGGGACATGTTTCCATCACCAGTGAGTTTTAAGTCTGTGTTGGATTTGCTGGAGACTTGATCCTGATAACTCTTTATCCTTAGAGGAATATGGGTGGGAAATATGAGGATGCTGAATAGTAAAATTCCTTGAGGAAATGGATTTATGTGGGGATTAAAAGAGAGAACTTGTTTAGCAGATGTTTTATTTTTCTGATTGTACAGATCTTGCCACAGTAGAAAGTGAAGGAGAGGGTTGGAGGTTTTAAGCTGTCCTGGTAATTCATTAGAACAAGAGGACTGTGACTATGTTTGGGAAGTACCTGGCACACCTGGGATACATCATTGATCAGAGGGAATAGGCAGCATGGGTCACTGTGGTTTTAGTCAGTAAGTTTCCTCCATCATGGAGATGGGTAAAATCCAGAAACAAATTTTGAGGTTGTCATTATTACAAGTGACTGACATGAGCAGTTAGTTTAAAGACTCTCTCTTTGTGTGTGTATATGTATGTGTGTGTGTATGTATGTATATATGTATATATATATATATGTGTGTGTGTGTGTATATATATATATATATGTAAGGACATGTAGTTTTGCCAAAAATGCTAATGTGTGTGTTTACCTATTAAAAATATAATTGACACTGTTGCCAGTTCAGCAGTCCATAGAGATCTAGCAAATCCAGTAAATGTTGTAGAAAATTACAGCCTTTGTATCTCGGGAATAATTTAAGTGTAGTTTGTCACCTGTAACCTGGTTGACCATATTGGAAGTGCTTAGCTGGAGATTGCTCGAATATCATGATCTTTTCTTAATTTGCAGATATGCATGTAAGGGAGAACTCTCTTCTCTTCTGCTCTTTGGAGTTAGATATTGAGTGCAGGGTAATAAAATATATTTGCATACTTTTCTTCCCCCACAGATTCTGTGATTAGGAAAACATTAGCAAATCTTGACTGTGGCTGACCTTTCCTTTCTGGCCGTGGAAAAAGATAAAATTCTGATAGGCTAAAAATAGATTTTTTCAAAAACTGGACTGTGGGAAAAATGGAAAAGCAATTGCATGGAAAAAATTAATGTAGAAACATTTATGTGGCTTGAGCTGCTTTTCCCAGTTATATTTGTGTTAGAATGTAGACAGATACACCTATCTCACTTTTTGCAGACACCCTTGGCACTAAAGTTCTGTATATAATGAAGTCTTGAAAAATGAGTCACCTGGTTATGTTGTAGGAATAAAAATGGATACCCAATGAAGTGGCACAAGAGTAGAAATTATCTGCCAGGCATCACAGTTGTTAATCAATAAATACCTGCAGAGTTTATTTCTGTATTTAATGATATCTGGAATGCTTGGGCCAAATCTGATTGGTGTTCACAACAGGTAAAATATCACCATTCTGTGAAATACAGACCAGGCCTCAATTATGCTGGAGTAAATGATGTATACTCCAATACTAATTATTTTTCCTTAATTGGTATAACTGAGAAACAGTACTGAAGTCACTACCTTTGCCTCCACCTTTCCTTTGGGTGAGAAATTATTACACTGTGTTCCAGAAAACACTTTTTCTGCAGCTTGAAACCTCAGTTAAATGTAACATTTTTTTGTAGATACTGACAGGCAGAGGAACTCTTAGATAATCTGGTCTGAGGACTGCAAGGGCCTGGAACAGACTCTATGGATAAGTACAATGCATTCCAGACAGAGATTAGATTCAGTATGCACACCTGTAGGTGGATGTAGGGTTTAATATAATAAATGTTAATAAGAAATATGAAAACTCATTAAAAGGGCATGATGAGGAGAGAAGGTGGTGGAAATGGCAGTGATGTCAGTAGTGTCCAACTGTTCATTAAGTGTGGTCGTAGTTTTACCAATTGTGGCTCACTATAACTACAGTGCACAGTTCAAGATGAGTTTGGAGCTGCTGAAAGGGTTCTCTTGGTTTCTCCATAGTTAGTTGCTTGTTGTGCAAATCCTCACCTTCCCTAGAAGCGGAGTTTTTTCAGGGGAAGTGCCTGTGGCAGCCTGTAATTTAACACCTCTCATTACTCATTAGCAAAGGCATCCAGGCTCGCTTTGTAGATGCTTCCCTTTAGTCAGGCTTCACTTAGGAGAAGTGGTTGATTGTGATTCGTGGCTTTCTTTGCAACTAATATTGGTTTACTTGTTGACATATGGGAATTTTCGTTCATGCCATATTTTCTGGTTTCATCTGGAAAATCTCTTAATTGTTGTATCATAGAAAAGTAAATGTGCTGGACATACTCTTTAGGATTAGTCTGTATCTGCTGTAGGGAGATAGGGGACTGATACTAAAGAAGGAATGCTCTGGCTTGTTTGTGGCAGAGTTTGCCTTTCAGGAAGGGAAAGATCTGGTAGGGGATTTCTTGTGTTTATTCCTGAGGAAAGACTGAACACTGATTCAAAGTTACAGTGTCTGTACAAATACCAGCTCTGCAGAACACTAGTTAGATGAATACACTTATTTCCATCAGCAAAACCATCCTTACACATCTGAGAAAGAAGTAGTGAAAGGGGATTTCACTCCTGAGTCTGTGTCTGTCAGCCAGGTACAAGTGGAGCTGTATTACATTTCTCATTGAAGTAGCTGAGTTTCTTGGCTCCAGCAGGAGGTCAGTACTGTGAAAAGCATTTGCTTGTTGTGAAGTAAACTAGGAAGGTATTGGTGAGATCAGTTCCATTCTTCATATTGCATCCAGCTGGCAAGTCTGCACCATCCTTAGACTTCAGGTGAGATTTTGAAATTCAAAGAACCTCCAAGACAAGAGTTTAAACATAGGGGGGGAAAAAATGTCCTAAATGTCTTTGGGTGGTTGCAAAGCCTAGCAGGATTGTGCAGCTACTGCATCTGTATGAAAATTAAATGTGAGTAAATTAAGCCTAAGAGAATAAATTAATACCAGAACAAAAATGCAGTTAGATACTAACACTTGCAGTGACAGTGAAGCTGGAGGTGTCTGACATGTCCAGTTGAACATATGACTTCTTTGTGAACATGGTAGTTCTTAATTATATACACAGTCACTGAATGGGAGTACTGAATGTGCAGGGACATCTGTGTCTGGTGTGTCTGTCTGAAAACACCTCAGCTGACAGAGCAGGTATCAAATATTACACCTCTGCTCTTTGGCATGCTGCACTGGCTTGCAGAAGGCACCTCTGCTTTTGGAGGAGATGCATGATAGATGTGGAAGCATGTGATGAATAGGTTCACATCTCTCTGGTCACTGTTTGGTGTTTGATGCTTCCTCTCACTTTTAGGTGTGATTCACATTTCTCTTTGTGGTTCTGTTTAGTTGTCTGGGTTTTTTTTTTTCTGCTGCCTGTTGTGCTCATTATATTTTGGCTTCCAGAAGTCCTTATTTATCTATAAATATTATATTAAATACATATATAAAAATTCAGATAGATGAGACTGATTCTCAGATTTTCTGACTCATGTCAGTGGTAGGATTTTGCCCTTCTGAATGCTGAAGACTCTTTGGGTCATAGTGGTTTCCATGTAGATTCAAGCTCTTCGATGGCTCTTTGCCACAGGAGTAGAGCATATTAACAGACCAAATGCCTCAGAACAGCAGAGTTCTGATATTGGGCACTTGCATTTTTACCTTCATATTTTTGCACTGGGTTTCTGCTGTCAGGCCACCAGACTTGCTTCTCCAGCTGGCCCTTTTCCAGCTGGCTTGTTGCCAGAAAGCTGCAGCATAAAGTCTTTAGTGATCCTGTCCATGCACAAGATCCCAGCAAAAGCAATGTGTTCTTCTGTCCTGTTCCCCAAGACCCTGTGCCACACTTGGTAAGGAGTGATGTCCTTGCAGCAGCTGTAGACGTGAGGGAGGCCTGGGGAGAAAAAGGTGCTGTCACCATGTAGAAGCTCTGTGTTTGGATGGTGGGTATGTGGAAGACAGGGATGCTGGTGAAGGAGCTTCCCAGCTGCTATTCCTCTGGTAGCTGAACTGCAGCAGAGACACAGAACACCAAAAATTGGCTGCATTAGTGCAAAGGTAGACATGTGACGTGTCTCTGGCCTGTTTCCAGGACAGTTTTTCACTCCAGACTAGTTGGATGCAGTGCCAACAAAGATCCTGTGTGGTGGTGGCCTGTGGCTCTTCCCTGGGGCTGCTTTGTGCCTGTTCCCAGGCACAGTTCCCTGGACATGGAGAGGCACTTACTGGCACATTTCCCCTCATGCTATCTGCAATTTGCTAGACAAGATGCCTTCTGACCACATCAAGTTCAGTGAACCCTGCTGTTGTGGGCTCTGGCTCCCTGGGGTCATTCCTGAAGGCACCCCAGGCAGGGAGAACACTTGGGCAGTTACGAATGAAACAGTCTATTAAAGACTTATTAATTCTAATTTTTCCTATTTCCTGGCTTGGTAGAGTCTCAACACTCTGACCAGAACTTGCTTTTCGTGGCAGTTTTGTAATAATTAGAAAGATTCTTGCATAATAAAAACCAGACCATAAAGAAAAGAGGAGAACCTAATCCTCATATTTAGCTAAACTGTTTTTCTGGTTTACAGGATTATATTTTTCTTTCTTGCAGTGGCTACGGACACCTATTCATTTTCTGACTGTTCCATCAGCAGTGGCAGGTGGGCTCTGTCAGACTTATTCAGCTGCTTTGTCTTCCTTCTGGGCAGTGTGTGTGTGTGTCATGTATTCTGCATAGGGACATTTATCTCAGATTAGCATTGACTGATAGAGCCAGCACTCTTCCATAAAAGCAAGAATTGGTTTGCAGACTCTACCTATTTTATGCATCCCCTGTATGAATTAATAGTGGTTTAGCAAGATTTAAAAAAAGGAAGAGGCATCTCAACTCTAACACCTTTCCAGAGGTTGACTGTTGCACACACAAAGGAAGTCCAAAAGATATGCCTTGTACAAGACTGAAAATATGTTATTTGAATTGATCTTTCCCCTGGAAAGGAGAGAGAAAGTAGTTAAGTGCATAAATGTGAGGGGGAAGGAACCAAATCTCCTCTGAAGTAAATCATGTTTGACACTCTAAGATATCTTAAAAATATAAGATAGAAGTTAGTGCAGTGGTTTTGATAGTACTGACATGCAGATATAGTAGAAGAGGAAATACACTGCGACAGTAAGACACCAAAGAAATGAAGGCAAGGAATCTATTTGAGACACTCTACCTCTGCACTCCTAAAATAAGAAACCAGTTTGAGGACGTTTCCCGTCTCTGTCATGGAGGAGTCGTCAAGCCTCCATTTAAGGGGGCTGGCCGTGATTAATTCTTCACTGGGAGACGTCCAACGCAAGCCATGGTGCTGGAGGAAGCGCTGTGCACAGTGCTGTAGGTGGCACCCTTCCCTTTGCGATGGTGCTGAACCAGTGCCAGAAGGCAGGAGGGAGTTGGGGGCACTCTGCACGGGGGAGCCCCGGACCAGGTGTCAAGCCACAGAGATCTTCTGCTTTAGCCCAGCTGAAAAAAATCTGTCCTCTCCCTTAACAACGCCAGGTGAAAGCAGGGCTTTCCCCTACTTGTCATCAGTAGAGATTTTCCAGCTGATGCTCTCTGGCATCTGCTGTGTGTGCAGAGCCCATCCATGCCAGGCCGTGCAAACACATCCCTCTGCCCCCTTGGGCAGCCTTGGCCGGCCGTGGTGCACGGCCACGGCACCGCCTGTGTTCCTGTGCTGCAGGCACTGCATTTGTACCGGCCTCGGGGAGGGACTCGCAGCTCCACAGAAACTTAAAGATACTATTACCTTTGTTGGTTGTAGTATTTTACTTGGCTGGCACGTTAAAAGGCGGTCATTAAATCACAGCGTTGCTTCTCTTTAAAGTAATTCTGCCATGAATGCTGGAGGTTATTTCAAATGCGTGCTTGAGCTACATCAGGACTGAGGGTCCTCGGCACTGCTTGTGTTCCTGTAAGTACAGACCAAAAAAGACTGACTTTTTATTTACCTTGTGGTTTGGGAGTTGAGAGTCAGGACTCTGGGGCTTGAGCTACAGTGGGGTTACTGTGTCAGCTGAGCCAGGGTAACCCTGTATGGCAAATGCAAGTAATGTGCTGTGAATGAAGCTTTCATTTCCTGGTGCCAGTGCTGCGGCCTAAAGCATTCAACTAAAAATATGTCTCTAAAATGGGCAGTCATCTGACATTTTATTTACTATAAAATGTGTGGTTTGGACATGGGTGGATGAAACATTTTAATAAATTACTGTATCTTTTTGTCTGTCTGTTCCTGATTCATCACATTTTACTAATTCAAGAGGTATTTATTACATGCCTAATAAACTGGAGCTTCGACGTGCTGACTGATTTGCATGAAGGTGCTTGGAGGAGAAGGAAAGATTGGGACAAGGAGTATCAAGCAGAAAGCAAAGTTTCTCATTTATTATGGATGTGACCTGATCCTCCAGCACCAAATTCTGTGCCAGTATTTGTATCTACTGCAGGATGAGAGTCCAGCATTTGCCATGGTTCAAAACAGATGCTGCTGGTCTGTGTCATGGCTGGATTCCCTCTGTCCTCCCAGTTCCCTACAAGGCAGGGAAGTCATGTCCCTGCTTTACAGGTGCAAAGTGGGTATCGTTTTACCCTGATCTCCATCCTAATTATGACTGTGGCCAGAGACAAAGGAATAACATTTTGGCATTTTCTGCCAGAGATGGAGGGAACGCAGTGATCCTTTAGGGACAGTGATCAGAAAGGGTAAAATTCTGAAGCTCTGCCCTGCAGTTCTGCTTTTAAAATGAAAAATGAAGAGATAGTCTGTTGCAGAGGGTGGAGAGGAGGAGCTGCTGCTCTGCTGTCTCAGACACAAGGGTTCCCTCTCTCTTTAGAGACATGGTCATCTGAAGAGCCATGCTGCTTGCTGAGGCTGCTGCTGCTGCACAGTGCAGCAGGGTGCTTGTTCATTTTGATAGGAAGCAGTTGTCCAGGAAGGGGAGGGGGAAAGAGGCCAGATAATATCCTCTCTTTACCTCCAGTGCAAAACCAAAAGGATCTTAAGTGATGCTCTACGAATAGAAGAGAAATTTTCATTTATCCCTCTTAGTGGTTGGTACATTCCCCTGCTTCTGATTAGTCCTTCAGCACTGTGAAGAGCCAGTGTGCTCACACTGCTGCATTTTTCTGTCAGGCACAGACTTGCTTTTCACTTTCTCTCCCTTCCAAACCCACTTAGGGTTTCTTTTGGGGTTTTTTTTCTCCTTTTTTTTGTCATTGTTTTTGTTTGTTTGTTTTTGTTTAGTTTTTGTTTTGTTGGGGGTTTTGTTTGTTTGTTTGTGGGTTTTTTGGGTCTTGGGGTTTTTGGGTGTTTTTTTTGCAAAGCAGCCATGAGAGAGGAATAAAATAATTTTGAAGAGCATTATGTGGTGAGAATTTTGACAATGAGTGGAAGATTGTAATTACTCTCTTCCATTAGACTCAGTGGCTTTGGACAGATAAGCTGTATTGAAACGTGTGACCAGGGCATGGGATCATGGATTGTCTTTCACTGTTGTCATGGCGACAGTGATGCAGGTGGCCTATAACTGCCTGGCTGTCAGATCTTATACATCAAACTGGTGCTAAGTGAAAATATGTTAGAGGCATGGGGGGAAAAATTGCCAGCAGTGTTTATAGGATCGTGTGGAAGAGAGCTAGATAGCTTTAAAAGCAGCTTATTGTGAAAGCTGTGGATGGCTCAGGGATGCTGCTTTAGATTGTTTGTGCCTTCATATGAGCAAAATCAGTTTTAAAGGGGGAAAATATATACAAATATACATCATTATTATGTCTTTGCTGCTTTCTCAAAGTCAAAATGATGGTGTTAGGCTGAGATGGAAGAGAAATGGGAAGAATGGCAAATGCTTCCAGGTGAGAGCTGGAGCAGGCTCTCCCTGAGAGAACCCAATAATAACTGAGGAAAAGAGGATGATTCACTACTGTACCTCAGAGTTGCTAACAGAAAGTTGTCCAGATTTGGAGATATTGAAAAAACTTGAATTGTGAAATAGCACCTCAAAGTCAAAACATCTTATAGAAAATGTTTGTGTGATTAGCTATAGAGTAATTTCTTTTCCAGAGCTGTTCTCTCTCATGTGTTTGAAGCCTACATTCCATGACGTTTCAAATAGATTCTGACTCTCATCCCCTCCCCTTTCCAGCTGATGGTGCCTTTCAAACTGCTGAGATTTACAGCAGTTCCTGGCACTAAAATTAATCTGTGTCATTTTGGCAAGTCCCCCTTGCCTGGTACTAGCTATTGACTACCTTCCCTCTGTAATGGAGACAAACTCTTTGCAAAGAGAATAGTGAAAGTGATGGTGAAAAAATTAACTTCTTTTCTTGTCAAATGTGAAGTATTTGTTTCCTGCAGTACTTTGTTTGTGTGAATTTAGTTGGGTTTTGTAGTTTTTGATTTGAAGTGGAGGTGCTGCTTTGTCTACCTCTGAAAGAGCCTATGGGAGACTTGTTTACCTCTAGCAAGTTTTAATTGCACCTTTATAATTGCAATTGTATGCAGTTGTGAATTGAAGAACATCACCAAACAATATAATGTTTTATCAGTTGAAGGGTATCATCAGTCTGATGTGGCTACAATTTTAGATAGGAAAAAAAACCAAGATTTTTTAACTTCCTGGTTTAGTTTTTTCTAACCTGGTGTTCAGCTGCTCTGAAACCTTGAGACTCTTGCCTCAGAAGTGTTGTGTGATATTGCATCTTTACCACTGACTGCTGAAGTATGTTAGGTATGAAGGCATGTAGTAATGTTCTATACCAAATACTGGCTGCCAGGTAGTGGTACTCAAGTAACTCAATAGGCATCCCAGTGATCCATGAGAATTGCCTTCAGGGGGTGTTTACTGACAGAAAATAATCTTAGCTGAGATTTTTGTTTCATTTGTGGTTGTCTTTAAAAGAACTGTGGTGCCTTTAGCTTTCATTCAGACCCCAAATGCATTAGACTAGCTTACATGAAGATTTGCATCTTTATATAGCTTTGAGATCATCGAGAGCAAGAAAAGGCCCAGATGTGTGTATATAAGGGTTTTCTAGCTTAAGATGAAAAAACCATGTTTTAAGATGATGCCTTAATTCATGTGCTTGAGGTGCTTCATTGTTTTTTTAATCATAGGTTGCTGATACCAAATTAGCATTTTGTAATAGTTTTAGCATTAGTATTCAGGACAAGTCTAGGTAGGAGAGGGCTGGGGTTTTTTCCAGTGTTTTTTTGTTGTTGTTGTTCTTTTTTCTCTTGAAGCTGGAACATAGAAATGGTTTGATGTGTATGTTTACAGTAGCTGTACACAATTTTAAAGAGCAAAAATAGGTACAGAAATGTAGCTGCTCTAACCATTTCCTGACTAACAAGTTGGTCTGACTGGTGAACTAGACTCTTGTTTCTGGTGTTGTGATTCACATAACACAGTTTGGATGTTAATTTGGAAATAACCACTGAGGCTGGAGGCTGGGAAGTGTTATTACCTCATTATCCATTGCTCAGGGTAAGCTGTAAGGTTTTGACCATCTGCACACACACAGAGAGGAGGAGGGAAATGGACAATACAGATTACATATTTCAAGCCAGTATGGATCCTGATTAAGTTTGCAGCTCATCACAGCAGGACAGAGCTCTCTGGTTCTGTCTCATCTTTACAGCTCACAATAGTGGCTGCAGCTATTGCTTGCTATAAACCTATGCCTTTTAACAGGTATTTTTACTAGCTTGCTGACATGCTTTCTGGTTTTTTTTGGTAAGCAATGTTTTCTCATCCCGGTTTTGCTGAAAAATTGGGACTTCTGACTTCTGAGCAGTTTAACGAGTCTCCAGGTGAAAAATAACTAAATAAGAATATTATTATTCCATCCTTGGGGTTTTTAAAATACAATGCTATACCTAAGTAATTAATAAGAAACCACTTTAATCCTGGCACAAACAGGCTGTAGTGGCATTGTGGCTGTTGCAACTACCACGGTGCGTGTTGTTTTATATTATTAGCACAAATAATATGGCAGAAGCTAGATGGTGAGTTTTGTACTCTGCTGTTTGCTGTGCTAACGCGCAGGAAATATGTTTTTGTAATGTCTTGTTCACTGCCAGCCCTTTGAATTAGAGCAGATTATTTCTTGGGTGAGTTGAAAGATGCTGCATCCCGAGACGTTTCCCATTTCAGCTGCTGTGCAGCGTGTTCCAGCGGCTCCCCTTGCTCCTGCAGAGAAGGGAGCAGCAAAAGGCAAGCACTGGTAGGTGCCTCCGAGAATCCAGCGCTACAGAGCCGGGCGGGGGAGTTTCCTGTTGTAACAACAAAGCCAACAATCATCAGGATGCTTGTCTGCCATAGAGGAGTGTCTCTGTTTGGGTGTGAGCTGTGTTTCCTGCCTCCCTGTGAATCAAGAATCATTTATTTTGGATCTCTGAGGGTTTCTTTCCCCCCTCTCTGGTAAAAGGCTCCCCCCTCTTTCCTCCCTCCCCCTCCTTCCTGTGCCCCCCTTCCCAACATATCTCTCAGTGGGCAGGCTTTATGTAATGAAGTCCTGTGACTAAGAACAATGGCATCTGCAAGAGTCACTTGCACAGCTTCAGTGCTGCTGACAAGGATGTCTCTTGCTGCACTAACAAATAAATGCAGCAATGTACTTCTTTTAATTGGGTGAGTGGAATCAAGTTTGGGCTCTGAAGCTGTGCAAAGGGAGAGACTGAAGTGGCACATCAGTCCCTTCTGCATATCCTTTGTGAGCTGCTTGGGATGGAAATACAGCCTTTTGTCTCCCTGGTAATGTCCCTTACATGTTAGTAGTACTGGAAATAAGTGCACACCAGGGTTAGTTTGGAGGTGAGGCTATACCAAGGCCACTCTGGGCACTCCTAGTTGCAGACAGGGGCGAAGAGCAGAGATTGAATCCCCCGGGGTGCATTTTTAGCTCTCAGATTTCCTGTGTTGCAGTACTGGAGCACACACAGTTTCCTGCATTAAACTCAGTGCAGAGTGGAGCGTGCCTGCCATATCCATTTGCAACTGCTTAGCATGAGCCTTAATACTGAGACACGTGCCACTTAAACCAAGTGGCTGTGTCTAGTGCCAAGAGCCTTAAATCCACTCATGGTTAGTGTACTTTCCTGCACACTTAGCCCAGCCTAGTTTAGCTTGTTTACAAAGAGATAAAGCAGTGCAGGCATTGCTAGGGCTGTAGTGGCATAGGAAATAGCCCTCTGGATCTCTCTGTTCACCAAATCCATGATCTCTTGCACAAAACTGTAAGGGAAGGCAGGGTTTATGAGTGGTGAGCCCTCCACACATGGCAGATGGGCAGAGCTTCCTCCTTTAAAAATTGCTTCTGGTCCAGATGTGTCCTTTCCTATAGTTTGCTTTTTATATATTTTTTTCCCCGAATTTTGCTGCTCTTTAGGAGCCTAACAAAGTCTTCCTCTCCTGTGTCAGCCTTTGTCTCCTTTGTTCTGCCAGTGATGCCAACACTGACACGCTCTCACTTTGAGTGCAGCTGTGGCACAAAACAAAGGGGTCCAGAGCTTATGCTTTTACATGAGCATCATTTGGCTGATCAGCACATGTCCTGGACCAGGCAGAGGAAAGCCAAAACTTTTCACATGTTATCAAGAAGCTGTAGCTGGGGTGATCTTAATCCTGACTTTGAGATGGGTAAAAATTGCAGTGAAGGTAGAGTAGTTACATATTCAGTTCTCAGGACTGACAGTGTCTGAGTTTCAGCTCTCTTTGAAAGCACATCCCAAAGCTTGGGGTGTATCAGGCCATGCCTGTCATGCCAGCTTGATGGGTACTCCACATGCCTTTAGATTACCATATGCTAGTGAGAGCAACTCTTCCTTTCTGTCTGCCTGGAAATGCACTTGTGCAGTAGAGGCAATAATAAATATGCTGAAGAAGAAAACATGCCTGCTCTCAGGGGCCAGGGTACAGAACTCCAGCAGCAGAGGGGTTTTTGATTCCTTCTGGCAGTAATGGAATGGAAAAGACCTCTGAGATCATCGAGTCACCACCTTGTCAGCCAGACCATGGGGCTAAGTGCCATATCCAGTCCTTCCTTAAACACCTCCAGGCACAGTGATTCCCCCACCTCCCCGGGCAGTGCATTCCAATGTTCACCCTTTCTGTGAATAAATTCATTCTAACATCCAACCTAAACCTCCCATGGTGCAGTTTAAGACTGTGTCCTCTCATCCTGTCACTAAAGAAGAGAAAGGTAAAAAAGCCACTGCCCAAGTAGCAGAGGGGGTGATGATGGAAGTGATGATTTACAAAGCTTTTTGTACAACTATTTTTGATGGAAGTCAGCACGTGTAAAGGACTGGTATGTGCTCCTATGGGTTAGTGTTGTAAGCAGTGGAATCTATTAAACCTTTCTGCAGTTTCCCTCTTGCTGATGCTCTTAACTTTCTTGTATACCAGGGTATCCAGAGCTTAGCCAAAGCCCACAGCTCTCTTGTGTCTGGTGCTGTACTAAAAGATGGTTGTGTTCCAGGCAGAAGAACAGATCCCAGATGGACAGTGGGCAGAAAGCAAAATGGCTGTGACTGGATATTAACTAACATGATAGCAGTGATCTCTCAGTACACTCTCCATCCCAACATTGGAGGAATTTGGGCAATTATGAGAGTTTATGGGGAGCATCAAGATATTTGTTTGACAGTTTAACAAGTAGAGAGGGGTCAGTGTCTGCTGTGGGCTGGTCAGAAGTGGAAGTCTAAATGTGGTTTGGAAGAGACAAGGAGAGGCTATAAAAAGTGTGAAGAGAAGAAGCGTCCTGGAGAAGTGAATGTAATCTGTGAGGCAGTAAAATAATCAGTCCAGAACCTAACACAACCCCTTTGCAGTGCATTTGGGATAGGTGTAGTGATGCCTGTTTGTTGAGGCAGGAGAAAAGAATGCTGGACTTGGTTGCCTCTCCCCACTTCTAAAGTGAAGGATACCTTTTCCATCCAAATAGCTTCTTTTAAGTGCTGAAATACACTTCTGGGAACTTCTGGAAGCAAAACTTTAGGCATGCAGGTTTGAAAATTACGGAATGAAATACAGTAGTATATCAGTGCTGGAATTATTCTTCTATAATAAAAGCAAGTTGGTGTAGCATACATGGTTGAGTTGTAAGTTCTTATGGACTTCTGGTTCCTAGAAAAAAAAATTTTCCTGAGTACCTTTTGGAAAGGGAAATAGATGATGAGAAGCAGGAGCATTCTCTGATGAGCTTTACACTTGGGAGAAACAGAAGCTTTAAAAAGGTGTCCTTGGTGCTATTACTACTTCACAGATTTGGTAGCCAAGTATTATATGAGCTGAAAAAAAAAAATGCCAATCAATCAGCCAAAGGTCCCAGTCTATTACAATTGGGAGGACCCAATGTACAGTCTCAACCTAATCAGTCAACATATTGTTGTCTCTTGTTGATTCTCTCTGGTGTTCAGATAGCACAATCCTCTAAGAATTCAGTATGAAAGGATATTGAGCATGTGAAGATGGTGGTGAGCATCACTAAAACAATGAATTAGAGAAGATCTAAGATCCCTTGTCCTGGGGTGATGTTATGATACTGTATTCCCCTATCCAGAAATGCCCAGAAATGGGTCCTGTAACTTTAAGCTAGGCCTGGGGGTAAGCTGGGCGAGTTCCTTCCATGGTCTGTGTTCAAACACAGATACTTCTCCGCTCTCTCTCTCAGTTCTTTCTCAGCAGAGAGAGGGAGAGTTAAATTCTTTGCTTTTAGCTAGCTTCTTTGGTGTTAGCTGAGGCAAGATGATTTCCTGGGACTGTGGCTGCTTCTTCTGGAAGTGTTCAGCTTTGCTCTGGTTGGAAAAACCAGACCATCAGTGGGAGCCCCAGGCCATGGCCCTGCAGGGGGAGGCTTCAGGGACTCCGGACCTCGGGAGAAGCCGAGCAGAACTCTAAAATCCACCAGCTCTCTCCACAATGAGAAGGCTCAAATATTCACAGTTAGTTTCTTCTTTTCTTCCCTGTGCCCTGTGTATGCTCTAGTTGTTAAAGAAAGTTTTTTTCACTTTCCTCTGAGAAATTTTTTTTGTGTTGGTGGGGGAGTACAGAAACCTGCCTTCTTTAGAGATGTTCATTTCAGGATGTTTCCTCCTAACTTGTCTCAAACCAAGACGTCCTTCTGGAAAATTACATGTGGAGAGACTTCATACCTGCTGGTACACGAAGTGTAGATACTGTGTGTTCTTAAGGAAGCAGCATCTCTGTGTAGGCTGGGAGCATGTACATCCTTCAGTTTGTATGATAGGGACACCAAAATGAGGAGCAGCAGCAGGTTTTAGCCACCAACAAGAGAGAAGTGACAAAGGCTTCCACAAATATGCACTAATTCAGCTGCTCTGCTGATGGGAGGCTGAGCCCACTGTGGCCAAGATCCTTTGAATGAGAGCTGGCTGGACCAGTCGCTGAAGGCAGGGTTAACAGGATAAACCTGAGGTGGAGCATTTGGGAAGTCATCTCCCTTAGTCCCAACACTAAGGAGCCACCCTCAGTCTTTAGCTGCTGTCCTTGCTGCATTACTTGAAGAAGCAATAACAGTCAGTGGATTCATCCCAGATGATTCCAGCAGACTGTTCTTCCCCAGCTGTCATTCAACTTGTCTGTAGAAATTCTCTCTGTGGAACTTCTTTTCCACCTAACACGTTCAATGCCTGGATCACCGTTCCACTTTCAGAAGTGCAGGAAAAATGCCTACTTCATAAATGCAGATTTTGAGTTTGGCAGAAACCAGATTGTTAAACCAAGTACCAAAAGGAAAAAACCATAAATAATATAGAATTACAGGACAAGATGAAGTCAGTCAAGGCAGTATGAACTGAAACAAAAGAGTAGACCGGTCTGTGCCATGGGTGTTCATAGTGTTCAGAGGCAGAATGCCTGAGTCAGGAATTGTGTGGACTGTAGTGGTGGGAGTTTTTGTTCTGGAGACCCTGTTTCAAATCCTTCTTTGATATCTGGCTTAGCATTTTTGCTCCTGGTAATAAATAGAAGGTTTTCAAGTTACCATTGTGCTGTGATTCAGTGCAGGGAGAGGGAGAAGACTTATTTCCCATACAAATTTCTTTTGGCTTGGAGACAAAAGAGAAAAGAGCAGGTTTTTTGGCTCAGGTTAGCAGATAGAGAGCCAGTAACTGATCAGCTTATTAATATAGAGGATTTCAAATACACAGTCAGCCAAAAAAGCCCATTTGAAAACAGTTAAAAAGAAACAAAAGAAGGGGCAAATTACTTTTCTGTTGGCATTCAATTAACCATAGTCCAATCTCTGGCTACTTTTTAGAAGCTGCTTTAACTTATTTGTTTAAACATCCTTTATTTCCAACAAGAGAGGTTGTGATGGCAGGGGAAAATAAGATCTGTGTGAGATCTTTACATACAAGTGCTTTTTTTTAACTTGAAATGGCAATTTAGGTGTCACTAGTCTTCCACCACTTTTTTGGTGGCTAGCTAAGAAGAAAAGGCAAGCAGTGTGTTTTGTTTTGGTTTGACTTGATCTCTGATTTTCCTTGGCTAGCAAAATGCTTCTCAGATATGCTAAGGATAGTTCATAGCCTCTGATTGCAGCTCATCAGTGACAACCAACCTTTTGCTAGCACACTCCTAAGTAGGAGGTAGCATTTGTTCCACACTTGCTGGTTATTTGTATCCCACTCCATTTGGGCAATGGGTGCACAGTCTGAATTGCCCACAGAATTTTTTAAAACTCTTTCATGGGAAAACCCATGGAAATGCCAGTATGTCAGTAAATAAAACTGATGGTTCTGTACCCTTGATTCTTTCTGGCTGCAGATACCAGAAGAAATACTATTTTCAGTGACAGAGGCCATGTTGAATTAGATCTAGCTGAAGTGTTTCTTCTCTCGGAGGTCTCTGCTGCACCTCGTGTGGTGATGAGATGTCACAGAGCAGGCTGACAAATGCAGGCACCACAGACTTTTCTGTCAGCAAGGAAGAGTGATCCCTGAGCTCCAAATACTATTAAGTAAATGGATTGTTTAAAGAACTGATACACCTCAAAAACTGGTGGTAAATTTTTGTTGTGATACTTAGCAAATAGGCAGGCTTCAACCTTCAATGAAGGGAATCCATTAAGTACTGATGAACTTTTACATGTTATCGTCTTTGCTGCACTGTTTAGGAGGCAATGCAGTACATGTGAGCAGCTGTAGGTGCTGTATTTTCATCTTACCTCCACAGAGTATGCAGTCTGCAGTTGTCCTCTGCAATTCCAGCCTCCCCACAGTCATCCTAGGCCCTCTGGCATCCACTCCCAGCCCTGTGCAGTCAGGTAGAAGCACACCACCAATATGTATCATGATCATTCCCTAGCTGAGAATCATTCTTTTATCCATGTTTGTCCTTCACCAATCCAGCATCTTCAACCTGCTCAAGTACACAGGTATAAGCATCCAGCATTGTGGGCCTCAAGGTGAAGCTTTTGCATGCAGGTGCTGCAAGAGGACAAACACTGGTGCCCTGTGCTCCCTGTACACCCTGGTGAGACATCACATGGAGTACTGTGTCCAGTTTTTGGGCCTTGGTACCAGAGAAATGGAGCTCCTGAAGGGCTGTAAAGGTGATTATGGGGCTGGAGCATTCCTCTTCTGGAGGAAAGGCTGAGGGAACTGGGCCAGTTTCATCTGGAGAAGACTGAGGGGGAATCTTCTCAATGTCTCTAAATATCTGAAGAGGGTGTGCCAAGAGGATGGACCAGGCTCTTCTTGGTGGTGCTGGGCAATAGGATGAGAGTCAGCAGGCAGAAGGTTCCACCTGAATATGAGGAAGAAGTTCCTTACTGTGCATGTGGCCAAGCACTGGAACAGGCTGCCAGAGAGGTTACGGAGTCTCCTTCCCGGGAGATATTAATTTGGACACAATCCCGAGTTAACAAATTTTAGGGGACCCTGTTCGAGCAGGGAGGTTGGACTAGACCTCCAGTGGTCCTCTCCAACCTTACCATTCTGTGTGAAGCACTAAAGAATAGTCATACTGAAGTACACCAGCTCTGCCTGCGGTGCAGCTTTGCAGCGCAGATGGATTTGGAGTAGAAAAGGCAACCCGGGATTGATGGCATGTTGGGAGAGGCATCAAAACCAAAACGTGTACCATTGGTATTCAGTGTGTGTCTTTGGTGCCTGACCTCCTCCTGAAAAACTCCTCTGTGGCCTCTTGCAGGCTCTCAGCTGGGCTTGGGATGTCATTCCCATCCCTGGCCACGGCGGCTCCCTGAGTGCCCCTCGGAGCACGGTGTGGTGGTGTGGGGGTCCTGGACCCCGAGGGCACGGCGTAGCATCGGCGGGCCTGCAGCATGGCTTGGCTTTGCTGTGTGTCCCCGTGGCTGGTGCCTGCGCCCTGGCTCCTGATGGCACACGCTGAAATGCAAATGACAGCGGTAATTGGCGAGAGATAAACCCGGCTGGGAGGGAGCCGGGCGGCGGGGACTGAAGTGCTTAAGTGACAATTATTGCTCTGTATCCCCCAGCATCCCCAGCAGCAGTAGCCTTTGGTCTCTGCTTTAGAGGAGCTGTAACACGTTAATTGGAGTGCTTCTCTGTTAACATGTCTCACTTAGTTTCTTGTCTGATGCTGCTTTAGTGGGGAGGCGGGGGAAGGCTTCTCTTTGTTGAGGTGGCTGTTTATTGTTAAATCCTATTGAAATGTGTGTCCTTTGTCATGTCATCTCCTAAGATTGACTAGCTGCCTTTTTTTTTTAAAGGTAGAAGCTGCAAGAAGAGAAATAATACAAGCTAGATGTAGTATTAGCTGCAAGTTGGAAATAAGATTTAGTATCCCTGATAAGCTTACAATTAAAAATGTACATTTCCTGCTGGCCAGCTTAGGGTATAACATACTTCCTTCACATCTGAAAAAAAACACTGGTAGCAATAACTTAAATGGATACATAATAAACACATTTATTATACTGAATAGGTATTTTTCAGTCTATACATAATTTATCCTTAATTTGAAAATTGTTTTTTACAGCTTGAAATTCAACACTAGCTATAGTTTGGAAGACTCTGACTGGGCTTCCTCGGTGTTTCCACCCTGACTTGCAGTATTAACAGGTGAAAGTAGTTAATTCAATAACGTTTGTAAGTGACAACCAAAACTTCCTTCTTTTAGATTTTTAAAGACTGAGAGGAAGAGAGTCTGAAGAGTCAGATGCTGATGCTATGACAGAACAGACTGCCCTGGCATGTCTGAGGCACAGTGTGGGCAATGAATATTGTAATAATGGCACATAACAAACTCCAGAGAAAACACAGGTTACTTTCACCTGGTAATGCATTACATAAAAGATTCCAGGAGCTCCCTTGCAGGAATGTTTCAGCTTGAAGGCCTATAAAGTAGAGAAATAGCAGGGATAAAAATTCCAGAATAGATCGTAAAGCTGCAGCAGTAGGTAGTGTGCTGTCAGTCTCTGGATCAAAGCAGTGATAGCAAGTGCAGCAGCTCAAGAAGAGTTTAAAGACCTGGGAAAATCAGCCAGAAGGGCAGTAATGGCTCCATCTGCCCACTAATATAAACAGGTTGTAAATGATAGAGGACATAGCTTGTAGGAGTGGGTAAGGGCAAACAGTGTTTTGAAATGGGGCTGGTTTTAGTTTTCTAAAATATTCAAAAGAAAGGCTGTTTTCTTTCTAGGGGTAAATATTTCTGGCCCCTTTCAGCAGCTAGTTTTCTGTCTTCCAGTAGTTATCCTCATAAAAGAATGTGGTTGCACTGTACTGTGAATGCTCTCTTTTAAATTACTAGACTGGGCAGGTCATTGTTTGGTGGGAGACACTAAAATGACTAATTGTAGAGGGAGAGGGAAAATTCATAATTTTACTGAAAAGCATGACTACTACAAAGTGTAATACTGAGGTGCCTACAGCTTAAATTCCATGCCCAGCTATTGTTAGCTGCATGATGAAGAATTAAGGGAAAAGGTAGCTTACATGAAATGTCTACTTTTAAGAAAGGTACAGGATGGAGCAGAATAGAACTGCTCTTGCGTGCTCCTGATCTAGGGCTGATCTGCAGCTTGAAAAAACTTCCAACATTATTTGCCCACCCTAGTGGTCTGACACGTAAGTAAAGGTGACTTACACTAGGATAACTGGCCAATATATCACCCTGAGCTAACTGCTGACTTCCATTGTATAGGTGGCAGAGCTGCTTATGTTAGCTTTTGAATCTGTGGTTTGCAGCTTGACGTCTTAGGGATACTGAATCTGATGTCTGCTGACCTTAAAATGGGGTGCTTGTTACAAGCCAGGATTGGCTATAAGACACACAGCTGTCCATGGGGCAAATAATTTGATCAGCTGTCCCAGGTAAGCCAAAATGTGTTTGTGAGTGAGTATGTGCCCTGGGATGCCACAGGACCATGGCAGGTCTGCAGTCCTGTCTGAGAGGGGCCCACTGAAATGTATTTCTGGGGATGCTTGTTTCATGCTGCTGGCTGACGTGATCCAGCTGTGCCCAGGTGGCCCAGAAGGCCAATGGCATCCTGGCCTGTGTCAGCACCAGTGTGGCCAGCAGGAGCAGGGCAGGGATTGTCCCTCTGTGCTCGGCACTGGTGAGGCCACACCTCGAGTGCTGTGTCCAGTTCTGGGCCCCTCACTGCAAGAAAGACATTGAGGGGCTGGAGCTTGTTCAGAGAAGGGAAATGGAGCTGGAGAAAGGTCTAGAACACTAGTCCTGTGAAGAGTGGCTGAAGGAGCTGGGGGTGTTTAGTCTGGAGAAAAGGAGGCTCAGGGAAGACCTTATCATGCTCTACAGCTCCCTGAAAGGGCACCGTAGCCAGGTGGGGGTGGCTTCTTTTCCCAGGTAACAAGTGAAAGGATCAGGGAAAACGGCCCCAAGTTGTGAGAGGAGAGGCTTAGGTTGAATATAGGAAAAATTTCTTCACAGTAAGGGTTACAAAGCATTGGAACAGGCTGCCTAGGGAAGTGGTGGAATCACTGTCTCTGGAAGTTTTCAAAAAGTGTTTAGGTATGGCACTTGAGGACATGGTGTAATGGTGAATGTGGTAAGGGTGCTGGTTTGATGGTCGAGCCTGATGCTCTAAAAAGTTTTTTCTAACCTTCATGACTCCATGATTCTGTATTGCTGCTTGGAAACCTTTCCAAGGAAGACCATGAAGTTAGATGTAGTGCTAGCTCTTATTTTTCCCACACCATGGGAGCTTTCAAGTTGAGCTTCCCTTCCTTGTTTCTCTTTCAGTACACAAATACTGAAGTAAGAGCTGAAACTTCACCTTGTGTATTTTGGATGAAGTGTTTACTCAAGAACTTGAAAAATGTTAGTCGTAGCTATCCCATGACACTTTTCCTAGAAAAAGAGTGTTAACAGTAATGTCTAACCCAATTCCAGGTGCAAGAATTACATTTTGCTCACCTAACTTCTCTCTACGTTGCCAACCTGCAACACTCATCCTATTGTTCCCCGTGTTTCTGTGTGTTGATGAGCAGCTGCTGCATCTCCTCCTCCTGCTCATGGATGAGTTGCTTCAGTCAGTGAGGCTGTGTAGGGTCTCCAGAGCTCCTTGGGATTCCTTTAGATGACAGACACTATGTATTCAGATGGTATTAATGTTGATGTGATGCCTAGCATCAAGGAAGTGGGTTTTTTTCAGGGAAGAGGAATGAAAGAATCACCAGGTTGTCATTAGAAAAGAAGACTGAAGAAACTAATTAAAAAGAGCCTGAAACAAGGTGGAACACTCCTTTGTCTTAATACAGGGAAGACTGATTTCACTCCTAGGCTTTGGCTGCACTGAACAGCTCTATTTTGGCCCATTTTGAGGATCTAGTCCTGAAAAAAAAAAAAAGTTAAGAACCTAATTGTTTACTGCATGGAACTGATTACTGCAGGACATCTCTGAATCCATCAGCTTGGTGCTACTGAATGTGATTAGATGTTTATATGAATAGAAGAGTCAAATGGAATGATGACACTTATTTTTATAGTGTGATGGGAGAGAAAGAGTAAAAGGAGAGAAAAAAAATCTTAAATGAGAAGAGACAAATATTAATGCAGAGCAATAGTTGGTGAGGGGAAAATAAGCTCAATATGAGTCATGCAAGTAGTGAACTGTATGCTTTTGTAGGAAAGCTAGAGACCAAGATGAATGAAAGGAAGTTAAAAGGACAAATATATTAAGAAAAAAAAAAAAGAGTAATTTTCTTCCAGAATTATATTAGAAATCCACTAGAGAGCTGATGAGCCTGAATAGCTCTGGAGGCTCAAGGGGCAATTAAGAAGAGAAAATTAGAATATAAAATACTTTTTACACTGGAATACCTGGTGAGCTTAACATTACCTTTTGGTAAAGAGTTGGCAGGAGTAGAGATACTTTTATAGTTAATAAGCCTTCATTGAATCTCATGATTTAGCAGGCAGTGATACAAATATGAGACTTGGACTCTGCTTGTAACTTTGCCCTGTAATGCCCTTGTCTGTGCTTCATTTTCTTGGTCTTCAAAATGGAGATAAAGATAGTGGCTTTGTTGTTTAAGCAGTTTGAGACTGACTGACATGTATATGTAAATACAGAGAGTATTAATATTTGGACTACATTAATCTATTAAGTCAGCAGTTAATTTCTTTAGTATTAGCAGAATTACCTCCTAGGAAAAAACAACCCCAAAATAAATGTGATTTAATTTATCGTTACAGCTATAATAAGAATCTGGAAGATTGCCAGTGCTCTTTTTATTGAGGTGGGAGAGATGAAGAGGGTGATCCAGGGAATTATAAACTCATGACCCTCATTTAAGTGCCTAAGAAAATTGTTGAGAAAGTCATTATAGATGTCATTATAAAGTACCTGAGGTGCAAACCAGCATAACTTTCTCTAAGTGCAAACTTCTTCTAATATATTAGAATTCTTTCAAAAAGTTAAGGTAATGCACAATGGGGGAAATGTTAGGTATACTGTAACTTATTTGCACTCCTAAAAGGCTTTTGTTGAAATTTTTCAGAGGAAGCTGTTAGGAAAAGCTGGTAATCAAGGGCTGAGTCTTATAGTCATACTGCAGGTTTAATAACTGTCTCAAATAGGAAGCAAAGAAATTGCAAATTTGTACCAGGGGAAAAGGCTGGTTTGCCATAGTTGGAAAATGTTAGGAGCAGAGCACCTCAGGGGTCATGCTGCTGTACTAATGGTCTGGGAGAGAGGCTAAGCAGCTTGATTACCAACCCTTAAAAGAGATACAACATTGGTTTTGTCAATCAAGCACACATACATGAATTGGGAAACCTTCCAGGAGGAGTGTTCAAAGTGCTTAGTGCAGCTGAGCCCTCGGTGTGAGGAAACCTCCCCTGGGGCGTAAGGACTCCGGTGGTGCCCAAAGACAACACAAACCCAGACATGTAATAAATATTTGACAATGCATTCAAGTGTTTGTAGTGATGCCTTATCAGTTTGACCTGGAACAGAGGCTAGATAAAATTAGAGGAATAAAGTAGGTATTTATTGAGATACACCCTGGCAATACCAGAGCCCGGCTGCAGCCCTGCCAGGATGAGCCTCAAGATGGACACAGAAAAAGGGGCTTTGGTCACAGGGTTTCACACTTTTATAACTTATGGTCCATTTGCATATTGAGGTTAACTGTCCAGTTAATAACTTTGAATTATGAAGTTCCATCCTCCTTGCTTGTCCTCCTCTTTTTTACATTGTTTGTGCCTTTGGGCCTGAGGTTCAGAAGGATTGTCCTTGAATCTTGAGCTGGAGAGAATTGTTGTGTTTAACTACCCTGTAAAGAGAACTTAGTAACACTTGATATGAAGCTGAGAGCTACACACTAAAGCAGAACAGAAAAAAACATAGAACTTAAGACAACAGTGGCATAGTCAAGTGAAAGCTTCTTCAAGAGGCTCAAGGGTGAAATAGTCAACTGTGTGAAGAGGTCAGCAGGGGTTATGTCCATGCTTGGAAAATAGCCTTGTTCTGGAAATGGAACAAGTTGGCTTATGCAGGCCTGGCCTTGTTGGTTGGGACAGAACCAGTTAAAAGCAGTGTCTTCTGGGATGGTTTTGTGCCAAGTTGTATTTAGCCTTCTGATTTTTGGTAGTGGGCATTGGCAGATCCCGAGAGGGCAGAGGGTGATCCTCCTCATATCTTGCCTTTAAGCCTTCCAGTTTCTGACAATCAGTGGCCAAGGAAATTCCTCAACCAAAGACCTTCATGTGTAGAAACAATTCTAAGGACAGCAAAAGGAATCTACAGTTTATTAACTTGTTTTAATCCCTGGATGAGCCCATTCCTGGGTTTGGTCTGCACCCACAATTGCCCAGTTTTTCACAGTTGCATAGCAAGCAGCTTTTCCCTGTTGGTCTCAAACCATTTCTGAAAGGCTTGGAGATAGCTTGCTGCAAAACCTGGAAAGAGAAGAAATACTTTTCTTTGTGTGACTTTTACTATCCACAATTTTCAGCTCCTGGTGTCTACTTCCTCACAATTTTGTCAATTGTTAGGCCGTTTCAGGAGATTACTTTTGTTTATTTTGTTTACTAAAACTCCCTAAACCACTGGAAATACATGTAGCTTTTCTGCTGCCCACTCCCTATGCTTTGTACCCTTTTAACAAACTAAAATGGCTCATTGGCAGATATGACAAGGATCAGTGCAACACTGAGTAATCTTAGTGGCTGAGAGCAGTGAGAGATAGGAGGTGGAAAGAGTGTGGAAGCTCCTCTTATTGGTACCTGTGAGTTGTTAAGGGATTTTTGTGCCCTAAGCATGACTTTACATCTCCTAAATACTCATCCATACTTCATATGTCGTGTATTCTCATGTTCAAAAGAGTTGTTCCAAAAACTAGAGGATTTTTACAGCAGTTCTCAAGAAAACATGCAAGATACTGAAAACCTGTAGTCAGATTTTATCTGTTTGGAAGTGAACATGCATTATTTTCCCTTTTATTGGGGGGTTCCCCTGGATGCCTGCACGCCTCTGAATAGACTTTTCTCTTTAGTGAAGAAATGGAGACAGGTGGGCTAATGCACGACTGAACCTGTGTCTCCAGATGTGAAAAGCTAATGCTTTCAGAAGCTGTTTTCATGCACACTCTTGAATTTAAAGGAGACACATTGGAGGAAACACAGCAGGAATTCTTTCTGTTCTGCAGCTTCCTGGCCTGTTCCTTATGTTCATGCAGCAAACCTCATTGGACAGCTACTGTCAGGCTATCTTTTTTTCTATGGGAGCAGTCACTTCAGCTTAGCCCTTTGTTGTCATGGCTTCTGCTCTAACTTTACTACCCCCTTAGATTTTTAAGAGTGGCCTTTCAAAGCCAAACTTCCCTTTTTCCAGAAAGGCACGTGGCAGTAAACTAGGGGAAGGTTAGTGTGGGCACTGTAACTCTGATCGCAGGAGTGATAATTTAAACAAACTTCAGCCCCATTCCAGAAGGGCTTTTGATGCTCAGGGTATGCCTTGTGGGATAAGGTGGGAAGGGCACATGCTGCCCACCTCTGGGACTGCAGACTGTGGTTGCTGTGGTGTCAGCTTCTGTGTAGGTGAAATGGCAAATACATGCCCTGTTTACTAGAGCAGTGATGAAATCTGAACTGCCAGAATTTGGTGGGTACTTCTACCAAGCCAGAAGCTTTATGGTGTTAATCCCCTTCCTGCTGAGGCTTTGCCCTCCCCGGGTGGGGATGTGCACTGAGGCAGAGCTGGCTCCTCTCTGCCCCAGCTGTCTGCCATAGCACCAGCAGAAGTTTGTGTAGATAAGTGGCTTTATCCACTCCAGCCCAAACAAAAATGTGACCTCAGAGCAAGGACCCACCTGTTTATATTGTAGCAGAGAACAGTCATTACCCGAAGTTCTTTTCTCTGTGTCATTGCTCAGCTCCTGGGGTCTCAGTTTTCATCCTGATTCCTAGAGTGAGAATTTTTTATGGGTTGAGTTTGAATATGTGTATTTCCTTTTCATAGTAGAAGGGGAAAATGTTACATTGCACTGAGAAGAAATTACTTGGGGAAAAGAAGTTTTCAGAAGAGATTTTTATTTCACAATCACTTCTTTAAAACCTGATAGCTATCTTTCATATTTAAAGTTTGTTCATTATCTGGTTTTACATCAGGCAAAATTAAAAAAATTAAAGGGTGTGGGACTCCTTTCTATTCTTAATTGAACAATTCTTTTGAAGTCTGTAAAATGTTTAGTGAATGGTTTGGGGATTTTGTTGTTTTGCTTTTGATTATTTTGAGGTTTGGTTTTTTTGTTTTGTTTTGTTTTCCTTTTAAATACATTCCTGTCAGTAGGTTATCTTCATGCAACTGCAAAGATAGTTCTAATTCTTATAGGCTTTTTAAATTTTTGCTGTTCTGGTAAATTAGTAAACTCCAACTATGTAAGATGATCTTAAAGGTCTTTTCTGAGCTAACCGATTCTATGATTATAGGAAAAGTGAGGCCAGAGCTTTACTTCACTTATGTTAAATAAATAAGACAAAAGGAGCAGATAAACAAGCTGAAAACCACAGTCTTTAAAGAGGACATAGTTGACATGAAAACTTGTGAACTGTATTTTGAAAAAAAAAATAGTCATAATAGATAGTAAAAGCTGTTTTGGAGACAGCACCTGCCCAAAGTTGCCTGCCAATTAATGTTTTGTAGCAAGTGTCTACTTGCTACTACATTGTAGCTGGATGTCTCAGTGCAGTGTGTCTGCAGTTACAAAATTTGTGAATCAACACCTTCACCGTGTCACACAGCCAGAAATTTTTCTTTAATGTATTTCCCTTATAGAGCTTGTAAATGTGAATTCTAAGAATAGCAAGTGTGAAACAGGGGGGGGAAAAAAGAAGCATACAGTATGGGTGTTAAAAAGGGAAAAAGCTCACTACCTTGGGGTACAACTGTGTTGGAGTTTTGCCTGATTAAAGTCAGAAAGATGAGATGCTTTGTTCTGCTCTGTCTAATTCTTCAGTTTCATAATATATATTCTACTTGATCTGAGAAAGAAACCAACTGTGATTTTGAAGCACTAGGCTAAATTAATCCTGATCAATCCAAGTGGAATTTTGCTGAGGAAGAGTTTGGTCCACGCTTTCCGAATATACTGAGAGAGCAATTATAATCTAACCTGCAAGAAAAGCATGGGAAAATCTGAAAGAGTATTAACAACAGCATTTCTAAAGCACTTTTATTTTTCTTCACATTATTTTATGCTGATTACAGTTGTGCTAATTATATATGTTCCCTTCTTCTTTCCTGTAGATTAACCATGGAAGGAGAAATGTATTTGCACACAAATATATTTACAATAGAAAACTTTGTCATCCTTTTTAAAGAAAAAAAGTCCATTTATTGCTTCCAACTGCAGATATATACTATTTTATGAGATCTTAAACATTTGGAAATTGAAAGAAAAAATATTAGAACTATTAAGTTTGCTTTCAGCTTAGGAAGAACTAAGATAATAAAAATGTACTGTGTTTGTTTGTCTCTTCTATGCATATCCCATATAACAAAACACAACAGTGTAGAAAGTTCAGATGCTGTCTCCTCTCTTCTGTAAGAGACTTGTTATTCCTTACCTTCTCTCTACTGGCTTTTATATGTTTGGACATGTCATTTAAATTCTTGGTTTATCAGGTCGTATCGTCAATGGGATCTGTAGAATGAATATAAATGTATCTTCCTGGAGGGTGTTTTAAACATCTGGATCCAGTTGAGAGTCACTAGTACCACTGTAAGTCCATATCTGCAGGGGCCTGTTGGACAGGGATGCTCCAGAGTCTCTCTAGCATGACTGAGAGGAAAAACCATTCCACTGGGCTCCATCTAAGAACTGTTAGGTTTGATTCACTTTGCACCTGCTCTGTTTTCTAACCTTGCTCCCTCTGTGGAAGTTATGGCAGTATAAAACTGGAGTTGTAGAATGAGCTCCATGCTGTAAAACACTGCTTATTGGCAGTGCACACGTTCAGTTTGGCCTGGCCAACAAGTGCTGATGTTTGACATCCCAGGAGGGAGTTGTGGATGTCAGCTGCTGTCCTGGCACGATGGTCACAGCCCTGGCCAAACTCAGCAGCCACTGCATCCTCTTAGCAGGTTGAACTGCACTCACAAGTTCTTCAGCCAAAAACCCCCCCACACACACACATAAAAACCAACCAAACAAAAAACCCCCCAAACAAACAAACAAAACCCCCAAAACCCCCCAAAACACCAAAAAACAAAGTGAAACTGAACTGGTACAGTAAAATGTTAGGGTAGCAAAACCTTTTTTAAATACTGCTTCAAATGGAAAAAAAGATCTGAATTCATTAACTGTACATGACAGAAGTTACATCTGTTAATAAGAATTTAGCCAATTGATGGTTTTGGAGGCCACTCAGAAGTGTGACCTATGCTGTCATCCTTTTAGCTAAACTAAACTGAATGGGATCAAGATGTTCTTGTTCCACAGGGGGATACTCACAGTTGCAGTTGTTCAGGATCAACGTTTGTGCTTTAGTTTCACATCCTACCTTAATCTGAGTTAATGTTCAAGCCCAGGCAAGTACTATCCTTGGAGGAAACAGACCCTGCTAAAGCAGACAGAAAACCAACTCTTTGCTGTGTATGATTAAACGTAAGTTAATTTCAACATAAATCCACCCACACAGTGATCTTGCTGTTACCCAGAGTTCATAAGACTTATCATTAGAAAGTGGAAACGTTGCTATCCCAGCCCTGCTTGTTGAGGGACATAGCTTCATGTCTCAGCCTGATCCCAGCCCTACCCAAGCTCCTTCATGACCACAGCCAAGTCTTGGCAGCGAAAAACACCACTCACAAGCTCACAGATTTGAGATGTAGCAGCTACCAAAACGAATTGTGGCACTGCTTTCTGCAGCTGTGCCCCTTGCTTTGCAAGCCCCATCACTGTCTTGCTAACGTGGGGGTGCAATGCAGCAGCTCCACAGCACCTGCTTGCCCTCTGTACCCCAAACTCTCCCTTCCTCTCCCGCCTTGACGTGTGGTGTCACAGCAAAGCTGCAGCGCTGCTCTGAACTTGTTCTATCCAGTTTGTGTAGCCAGCCTGTTCGCCCCGTGCCTCTCCTGTGGCTGCCTGAAGCTTCACAGGAGGAAAAACCTTCTTGAGCTCCCCCCCGCCCCGTGCCTCCCAAGCTGTTTTATAGGCAAAGGTCAGATCATCATTTCTTCTGCTGTCTGTTCCCCAGTTTCACCCTCTCTCTTGTGGCACGACTCGAGGAGGAAAAATCCCCAACACTTTTTATTTAAATGTGTGTTTATCAGGGAAGCTGTGGAATGAGAAAGGGCAGAATTAATCTCCCTAATTTTAAAAAATGTTCCCTTTCCCTAATTAAACGTTCTTAGATAACCAAACACAATCATCAGATGAAGAGGGTGAGCAGTAGATTTTACAACTCCATCTACAGCTATTTAAGAATTCAGAATTTCTTTGGAGTTGGGTGCTGCGGAGAACGTTGTTAGCTTAGGTTGCTGATGAAAGCAAAAGTGTATTTATAGCACACGATCCAGGATAAGCAGATGACAGCTCCATTAACTAGCAGCACAAATGGCCTGGGACATGACTAACCAACAAGGGATCGTGCTCCCCATTAGCCCTCCTGGAGGGCAGCTGGTGGAGAGCAGATCAGTCAGTGTGGGTGGGGCAAGGCTGGGGGAAGATGGTTTCATCCTCAATTCCTCCTTGTTTTTAGGCAGCCAGATCATGATGATAAAGCACCCCTTGTTCCTTCATGGTGAGATTATTCCTGTGGTCTGCACTGCTGTGGAACTGCTTACACTGCGATCGTGGTGGGCTGTGAAAATTTATGCCTACAGAAAAATAAAGATAGTGACTCAGCAGGCCTTACTCAGTGCAGATTATTGGGAAGATTATGTATCGTGTTCACAGCTCCATGTGAATAAAGGCTCGAGAGGTATCTGTATCCCAGAATAAGCCTGCTGGGTGTTTCAAGGCCACCACAGACAGGTAGCTGGAAGTACTTGCTCAGGGAGATTGTGAATGAAGGTCAGTCAGTGTTCCTGAACGAATACAGTTAAAGTGGTGACAGCTGTGTTCTCTGGTAAGAAAGCTGCTGAGAATTATAATTGTGGAAATGATACACAGATGCTCAATGCTAGGGCTTAATGCTGCTCTGAAGCCTGCAGAATTCAGGGTCTGTTCATGGGCATGCTCCTGCTGGTGGCTCATTTTCTCTGCAGAAGTATCTCATTGAGGGACCAAACCCTGTCCCCCTTGCTCACTGACCTGGCAGAATTGCCACAACAAGGAAAGGTGGAGGGGAGGTTCTGGGAGTCTCCACCCTCTAGGAAGGAGATTTGGAAGTGTGGGTGTCAGATGTGATGTAGCTCAGGTGGTCATTTACTCTTCTAGGCATGGAAGAATTGAGGCTCCAGGACATGGTTATGGAGGCTGCAAAAGGTTCTGCTCTGTGGCATGGGGAGGGAAGCTGTGCTGAGCACCTGTGTGCTTCCTTGCCCAGCTGTCCTGGGCTGTGCTTTGGTCACTTGTGCTGGGCACTAGAGAGAGGGACGTGTCAAGAATTGATCTTGCTTGGGTCTGTGCCAGTAATGTGCATGTTCCCAAGTACCTGGTCCCTTTCCAAATCATCTGTGGGAGCTCTGGTACCCCAAGAGGGGTTATTTGTTAATTGACTGTAAATGCTTTCCTATTGAGAACACTCCCACATAAGCTTAAGAGCATCTGCTTCAGAAACCTTCCTCTTAGTGTCTTTAATGCTTTGGCTGGAAGAGTGTAAATCTGGAAATGTAAGAGGCCTTGTCTTTCTGGGTGATCATTGTCTTGCTCTCTGGGTGTGGATGACTCTTCCACAATAGACAGTCCCCTCCTTGGTTTGGTGGAAGAGATGACAATAAGTTGTGTTGGACACTCACTTGTCTCAGTGAGATTTCAGTCCACATTTGGCTCAACAGCTTTTCCAAAATGCCTGTGCACCTGAGTAACAGAAAGCAGGGTCCTGAAAAGCCAATGGGTGCCCTGGTATTCAGAAACAGTGACTAGAAACCCAGCTTCTTGCTGCGAGGGGAGATGTATCCTGCCAGCACGTGGTCAAGGTGTCAAAGCTGGTTACCCTTGGTTACCCTTTCAGTATCCATCACATACCTGCAGTCTTGGCTTTACAGAGACCCTGTGGTTGGCAGAGCAGCCCAATGCACCCCTCAGTTGCACCTTTACCCTTTTTGCAGCATGAGCTGCAAGCCACAATGTAAAACTAGGTCAAGTAGTTCTGTCCTGAGGCTGAGGCACATTAGTCCTGCATGTAACTCAAGCACAGTAAGTAAAAGTTTCCCCAGGAAATAAATTGGGTCCTTAATAAGCAGGTGTTTATGAGCTGATAAAAATGATCTCAAAGGCCAAGAATCAGCCTCACAAGTGGAGAGAGCAGAAACGATCAGTGGCTGCTTCTCCTGCTGCTGTGAGTCAGGAATCAGTCTGAGGGTTTAGTGCAAAGAGGGTTAAACACTCGTAAGTCAGTGCCTGCCAGTTGGGAAGAAAAATAAAGCCTGCATTTCTGTGTTGGTATGGGGCAAATGCTGCAGAAACAGGAATTTTATTATATAACTATGCCTCCTACGTGAAGCTTTGTGGAGGGGGAAGTGAGCAGGGCTGTGTGTTGTTAAAATGACACAAAACATGCTGCCACAATCAGAGTCCCGTGCGTGCTCAGGACTGTACAATATGCACATACTCCCCGTGGCCTTGCCACATCCATGGATTTCAGCTCGCTTGATGCAGGGCTGGGAGGGAGGAGGCTGCCTGAGCAAAACGTGCCGTGCTCTCTGCCGTGGAAATGGAACACGGCAGTGTGGGAGGCGTGGTGTTGTTTGTTACTGTTTCACAAACGATTTAATTAAATGATTGAAAGGAAAGGAAAGGGAGGGAAAATGCAACTCCTAAACTCTGAAAATGCTGAGCTGGGCACGCAGCCTCAGGAGCAGGGAGGCTGGGGAGCACTGCAGGGTTCATGAAGCCCTTCTGGATCACGTGTGGTTGTTTTGTGGTGGCCCCTTTGCCTTCTGTAGGAGTTCTGCTCACAGACACTGGTGGAAGCTGCATTCAGCTGTTGTCAGGATGAAGTGGTCCACCCAAAGAGACCAGGAATGACACTCGAGGACTTGGGGGGGAAAAAAAGAGGTCCTGGTAATTTTAATATTGGAGTAAAGAGAACCCTTTATCTCAAAGCACTGGATAAGCAACAAATCATATTAATGTCTCTTAGGATGAATCGAGCAGCAGTTTTCCTGTTGTACAAGTGAGAACTCTGACATTGAATGATTGTAATTCTCTCCCAAAAATGGCAGCTCCATGGATTTTCTTTGAGCACATGCCTAGTGGTCTGTCTGATGAGATTTGTATGTGTTTTCTGTTGTCTGCTTCTTCAAGATCCAAAGCACAAAGTTAAGAAGAAGTGAGAAGATATTTCTGATTTTCTATGTGCTGTCAGCAAGCCACCAATGCAGCCATGAAGAGCATTCTTCCATCTGATTTTTCAATTCTCTGTAAGCCAAAATGAAAGCTTTCTTTCTGTTCTGAAGAGCTGACAGTTAAAGGGTTTAATTCAGAAAAGTATTTAAACCATCTGTATTTAAATAGGTATTTAAGCACTTCTTTGGATTGTATCCTAGTAAGGATGCTTAGTTGAATGGGGCTGAAATAGAAAAACTGAAGGCAAGGTGTGCATTATATTAGTGAAACACCTGGGGATGCCTGGAAAGCATTTTGCTGCGTCCATTTCAATTTTGCTTTGTTCTGATTCCATTTTTGTTTAGTGGATTGGAGGGAGTCATGCAGACAGAGCCCCAGTGGCATAGGGCAGGGAGAGGAAGCAGAAGAGTGATGTAGGTGATAGAGCCAGGGTTGTTCTACAGGGAAATGGCAGAGGTGTGAATGAAAATCACCTTCTTCTTTTAACATACAAAACAAAGATCTAACTATTTTAGTTCCCGCATGCTTGGGAGGAATGAAGAGCTGGGTCATTAATATTGGGTCCCTCTAGGTGTTTACTTGGCTTTTGGTACCCTGTGGGGGATAATCACGTGTGACTTCTATCAGCACTGGGGGGGGGGAAAAAAAAGCCAGCTCAGAAATAATGGGTTAAATTCTGACCCTTATTGCTCCAGGCAAAGTTAATGGATTTGCAATATCCTAATGAGGAATGCAAAGGTTTAGAGGTTGCTTAGTTACTGGGCCTGCAGAGATTTCAGACAGCATGACATAACTCATATATCCTCCAGGTGTATTTTTATCACCACGGTCATGATAACGTATGTCGTGCTGCCACTCTGCCACTGTAGATGAAACATTGCAATTGGTGGTCTGTGTGCTGTGCCACAGCTGGCTTCTGTGTAGCCTCCCACTTTTTCCAGAGGACCATGGAATGGTTTGGGTTGACAGGAACCTTTAAAGATCTTTGAGTTCCAACTTTCCTGCCATGGGGAAGGACATCTCTCACTAAACCAGGTTGCTGAAAGCCCCATCCAACCTGGCCTTGAAGACACTTCCAGGAATGGGTCATCTACAGCTCCTCTGGGCAACCTCTTCCAGTTCCTCACCACCTTCACAGCTGTGTTGAAACCCAGCTTTTGTTTTGCCATCTTTATGTTTAAGGATCTCTTCCTTCTTCTGTGTGTGTGCAAGGCCCCACAGATGAGCACGTCAGAGCATCAGTGCAAGGTTTCCAGACTGCAGTACAGCTGCTCCCAAGGTGAAACCACAGTCGAGTCCCTCTGTTTCAGGAAATCTTTTAATTGCACATCCAGCAAGTCGTAATTATTCATTTCAATGACACAAACAAGGCTTTGCTCCTATTAACATTCTTGTGTCAGTGGAGCAGCACTGCTGGGTCTTTTTTGCCTGAACACAACAGTCAGATGGTTCTAGTGCTGCAAAGTCCTTGGTAGTGGCTGTAATGCAGGAGGCAGAGAAAAACAAACTTCACAGTGGATCTGATCTGTGCTGAGCTGACAGTAGCAGAGGTGGGAATCGATCGAAAATCATTGAGAGGGAACAGAAAGGCTGACTTAGTTTTAACCCCATTCTTCAAGTGCTCTCTCTGCCTGTCTTAACATGCAAAATCCCAACAGCCCCACTAAGGTCAAGGAATGGGAGTGAATACAGCAGTTTTTTTCTGCCTTATCTACAGAAAGGATTTCATGCCTGACTGACTTGGATGCACCATGAACGAGTTACTTGATTATAAACTGAACATATTAAGGCAGAGGTGTTTTATAAATCTCCCTGTAAGTCTGCAGCTAACTTAAAGAAGAGGTCAGCAAAATTTTTTAGCAGCCGAACAGTTTGCACAGCCTGTCCAAGTATAAGATGCTTTTATAAAGTCTCTGCCTACACAAGGCAGGCACAGGAGGGTTGTTCCATGTTCATAATGTTTCTAATGTAGTGTTAAATATTGAAATTAGCCCTCAGTATTTTAAAGCTGTTGTTAAAAAACCAGCATTGCTGGTATGATGTAAGTGGCTCAATAAAGCCAAGGAAATCCTGTGCAGAGGTGAAGTTCTGGTGCTGCTGAAGAAAGTGGCAGGCCTTGTGCTGACTGCAGTGAAAGGCAGTTTTACAGTTTGCAGTGGTTAGCAAGCTGAGAGTCAGGCCTGGGCTTGTCATTGTTTCCCATTTCCTGTCACCTTCCTTGTGAGGAGACAGATGCAGCTTTATTTGTCTTGCAGTTACTGTGAGCTGAGAGGAGCAAGAGAGGGCTGAGGGTACATGAAAATAGCCTTTAAATAGTCTGTGCAGTTACATATAGGAATATAACATGCAAAATACCCATGCATGATTTAGACATTAAAATCACAACTTGTGATGTGTTATTAGCTATTAGAAACTCCATAACTATGTACAACAAACATCTCAAATTACTCTTTGCTGAAGTTTATAATGCAGAACACATGAATTCTCTCCGAAGACCCTTGCAGATGGAAGGCTGGAGGAAAACAGGCGTGAAGATGTAGCTGAATAAGCCTGAAGCTGCAGTGCGTTTGCCATCAAACTTTACCCAGTTCTAGTTAAGTGTACCTGTACTGCAAAGACAGTCCTGTTCTTTGTCTGACACTGCTGTGCTTGTCCACACAACACAGTACTCCTGGGGTCAGCCCAGCACCAAATGACCTGTTCTCAAGCATTTGCTTGCCTTTTGGCAATTAATGAATTCGAGTGACTAGTTTTTCAAGTGACTGAATTTCCTAATAGTGAACTTGTTCCCTTCACCTGGATTGTGAAACAAAAGGAAAATGTAATCTATAAGTATTCAAAGGTATGGGAGGCTGGACGGTTCTGTGTTTTGTTAGGCACCCTCTGCTCTGAGATGGTGTCCCACTGTTTCCAGCAGTCATAGAGTTCAGAGATCTTCACTTAGTGTGGAGCAAGGTGACCCAGTACTTATCTTCATGCCCAGGACTGCCTGCTTTTTGTTGGTCTTTTGCTTATATGAGATTGCAAAGCATGAAGGAGCCCATTTCCATTCCTTCTTCTGCAATTTTCTGATGGCCAGAATGCAGCCAAGCTCCTGAAGGATGATTGAGGGCATAGGGCAGATAAAAATTCCTACAGACAAGATTATGACACATGATTCAAAGAAATCCACTGGGCATAAAAAGGGGTTTCAAGTTCAGTTTTCACAGACCAGAGATGTCAGTAAAGTTGAAAAGCAGTTCTGTTTTGCATTATCACCACCCACTTTTCCCGAAGATGTTCTACTTTTCTAAGCAGCCTCCCTACTGCTGTAGCTATAAATAAGTATATAACTGTATGCATGTGAGAGATACAAGTTTAAGCTTATATTGAAGCTGAAAGGTTATATGTCACAGAATTGTATTAAAGATGATAAAAGCCTCATTGTTCTGTTCATGTTTTATCCCAGTGTAGCATGTATGTTCATGAGTATGTGTGCATACAGACAGATACTGACATAGTTAGACATGCATAGGACAAAAAACCAGTCCAGATTCTCTACTCTGTTTCTGAAGTTGGTGTAACTAACTTTCATGATGCAAAGGGAGTAATGCTGTTATAAGGCCACAGGCCAAATAGGCAAAACCCTGTCTGTTTGCACACAAAGACTAAAATTTAGATAAGTATCTTATGTAGTAAAATGTGTAATTGCTAAGTTTGTTCACATCAGGTTCACTTTAAGAATCTCACTTTCTAGACCTTGTCAAAGGATTTCTGATGCTGGTTGCCTCTTGGTGTTTGGAAAGTAATTGTATTTTATCCTCCCAGTAAGCTTCCTAGTGTTATTTTTATTAAGTAGAAAGTTTTGTTTTGATCATTGCTTAGAATGGCTGTGCTTTTGAGGACATGGAAATGTTGGTCAGGTTTATATAGAACAAGGAAAGTTATTGTCATGGTACGTGGGAAATGCCTAGATAGTATGGATCACTTGCCAAAAAGAGCAGGAGTTTGGGATGCCCATCCTTTGCTTAGAGGAGGCTCTTTGGCAATTTGCTAGGGATGTTCTTAATTTCCTAATTGAGAAGCAGGTTAATGGTGTAAGTCCATAGAAGATTACAGTACCTGTAGTTCATTTTGCTGGCTATAAAGGTCTCAGCACAGGGTTTTGTAGTGTAGTTTCTTCCTTGCTCTTGTTCTCTGCAGGCTGTTAAGGAAATAAACTAAACCAGCTAGAAACTGGACAGTCACCCCCGTGAAATTGTTGGAGAAGATTATTGTGGTTTGATACTTGCCAAACTCCAGGCACCCACGAAAGTTGTTAGTTCGCTGTCTTCTGCTATAGTTGGGCAGAGGAGAGGGGGAAAAAGAATTAACAAAAGGTTCATGAGCTGAGATAAGGATTGGAAGAAAAACACTCTAAGGGCACAACAGACTCAAATTTAAAGGTATAAGGAAAATTTATTATTAACAGGAGGACAATGAGAAGTAAAATAAGCCTTTAAAACATCTTTTTCTCCCCCCAACCTCTCCCTCTTTCCCACTGACGGCACAGGGAGACAGGTGTGGGGGTTTGAGTCAGTTCATCCCTTGAGGTTTTCTTCTGTGTGCTCAAAGAGAGTCTTTGCTGTGCCGTGGGGTCCCTCCCACGGGCAAACAGTCTCCCCAGAACTGTTGTGGTGTGGGTCACTTGTCCACGGGGTGCAGTCCTCTAAGGATAGGCTGCTCTAGTTTGGAAGCAAGGGCCCTCTCTCTCTATCTCTGGAAGCAGGGGCCCTCTCTGCCCATTCGGGTCTCCCACTGGATCATGGCTTTCTCCAGCATCCACCCGCCCTGGCATGAGCACTTTTCCCCATGGGCTGCAAGTGGGTCTCTGCATTCCCCCATGGACTTCGTGCCTCACAGGGGGACAGTTTGTTTCACTGTGGTTCTCACTACGGCCTGCAGAGAAAATCTCAGCTTCAATGCTTGAAACATCTCCTCTCCTTTT
>VZTR01020463.1:521794-537340 GCA_013400775.1 Chaetops frenatus
GCCCGCGGCGGGGCCGGCCAGGGGCGGCCAGGCAGGCAGGGCTCGCTGCGGGCCGCGCCGAGATGGCGGCGGCCACGGCGCTTTGCCGCCCCTGGAAAAAAACTGGGCCTGCGCTGCTTTGATTTTCTTCTTAAAAGTGTCATCACAGAGGTGTTACCAAGCTCTGTAACTGGGCCAGCAGCATGTCCATCTTCAGAGGCATCAGAGACTGGCTCTGTTGGACATGGTGGAAGCTTCTAGCAGCTTCTCACAGAAGCTACTTTTATGGCCTTCTGCCGCTACCAAAAACCAGGCCATGCCAAATCAACACAAACATATCCCCCCACCCAGTCTTTGTTCCAAACTGCTCCAGCCAGCCTGGCTGTCAAAGGTTCAGAAGGCTCTGTCAGGTCGAATGGAGGGATTCAAATGACCGTAACAAAGTCGCCTGGCACGGAGCTGTGCAGGCAGCCTTTGCTCCCCTGCCACATTGCACAGTGCTGCCTACTGAGAAGGGATTTTCCACGTTGGAAGATGCTTTTGGCTGTGAACATGGGGTTAGTTATTAGCACTCCGCTTAGGGGTCCTGTGCCTGAGGGAAATCCATGGCTTTGAAAGCTTCCTGGCCTCTGCAGAAGAGTTAAATGACTGTGTATGAGCCCGTAGGAAATACCAGGTATGAAGTGTTAGTTTGTAGCTCCGTGGGGAAGTTATAAGTTAATGAGCTTTTACGGCATATTTGTGACGATCTAGCAATGCACAATTACTTACGTGGCTCATCCAAGTCCTGATAATTTGTTGTGCTTGAAAACTTGGTTACTTGTCTGTGAACTCACAGACACTAGTGAAATCCACAGCCTGCCTTATTCCGTGTATCCCCTTCTTTTTATCTTTTTTTTTTTTTTTTCATTTTGACTGATTTGACATCTGTTGCTAATCAAAGAATGTCGTTTTGCTTCATGTGACGTTGATTTGAGGGGCACTCCTTTAATCTTCTGTCCTACTGCTATGGGTGTCAGAATCCCAGGGCCACCACCCTGTATCTGTGGCCGAACATCCCTGCTTGGTTTCTCACCTGGGTGTAGGACCCTGTTGGGGTGGTCCAACCTCAGGTAGGCAGAATTGTCTGTCAGGTAGCAGAGGATGTCACACTTGTCTAGCACCCTGATTTATTGTTGTGGTTCCTCTGAAGTACTTGGGCTGTTTCACATCCTGACTTTTATTATCTGAGGAATATTATCAGTGACAGATAATTTCTCTGTCATGGAGACAGATTTCAATTCATGCTTTCTTGAGTTTGAGACTGGCTTATTTGATTCTATCTGCCTCCACCCTTTAACTCTTGTAAGGAAAATCCAAAAGCTGAAGCAAGGCTGCTGCTAAAACTCAGCTTTTCAGAACATGAGAAGACTTTCGTGTTCTGTGTTCAGTGGTGTGTCAGTTGTAGACTCTTCAGACTGATTTATAAAGCTTTGCATGGCCTTCGACTGTCTGATGAAACTGTCTTGATAACCACCCACCAGTGCTGCCTTTCTGACTGTCTGTGGGACTGGCTTTCATTCTGCCACTCACACAGCATTTCACCATTATTCTTCTGCCTTGTGAAATTCTCTTTCCGTGATAAGAGCTATCATATCACTGAAGCTTTATAAAAGAAGCCTGTTTTTTGGTGGAACTACCTGACACCAGCAGCAAGATCCTCAGCTGGCGTTCTGTTACCAGTGATGCAAGCAACATAAAGCAGCAGCTTTACCAAATGGGTCATGATTGTTTAGAAATGCATTTTTGTTGTAATTTTGTAAAACTTTTTTTTAAAGAGACAGTTAGTGGTGCAGTCAGAAAATATTTAAGGCTGGGAGTTGACTACTTGAGCTTTCCATTGTCATGCTGCTATTTATATATTGCTGTGTGATTGAGCAGTTATGTCAGCTGCCTCAGCTCTCATCTGTAGGAGGAAAGGGAGTATGTATCCTACATTCTCTGCCCTAGACATGCTGTAACCGTGCTGTGAGAATTGGTCAAATAGTAAAATGTTTTGGGCTGAGTAGGGTCTGGTGACTTCTCTGAGAAAGAAAGGTGTGACCCCACTGAAATGTCTCGAGTTACTCTGATAAAATGAGGCAGAGGAAGGCCCCCTACATGAAGAAGAGAATCCATTACAAAAGTGAAGAGGCAATGGTTTACTGCCAGGTCATGTTTACTGAGGAGTCCTCAAAGACTGTGTATAGGGTGTGCCAGTTAGCAAAATCACATCATGGTGTTTTGCTTTCCAGCTGTTTGTCAGCAAAACACCATTGTTCTGTTATTGCCTTAATTTCTGTTCTCCCAGCCAGCATGGACATTTTAATAACAAGTTGTTGCTTAAAGGGGATCTATATAAAATAGAATTAAACCAGCCTTTTAGAAGCAGTGGGGAACTCCTTTGGCTACTAGGAATTCCAGATTATTTACATTAAGAGAACTTATATATGTAAACTTTTCCATGTAGGCTACAAAACCAGTTATGCTAAAATGAGTGGCATGGTAAGGTGGGGGCCTAGAGTTTGTTTGTGTTCTTCACAGCAATTGTATTTGCAACATGGTAGGGTCATGAATGGGACTAGGGATTGGGTGAAGAGTGATACCCCCACTACCACCCCCAAAAAAACCCCTCCCAAAACACAGCCAAAACTGAATCGCATGCATGAAGTGAGGACATGTTCTTTGGTTATTGTTTTATTCTGTTGTCCTGAACTATGTCTCCATGACTGCTCAGGAAGGACAGAAGATAGCTGGGTATAGAGAGAGATACAGACCATTTCCAAAATGTTTTTCTCCTTTAGGCTTTTTCTTGTTCTCAGCATTTTTTTTTTCTGCTTTTCCTTCAATGTGTTGGAAGGAGCAAGTTTTGTTTATGAAAATCTTGTCTATACAGAAAATTTCTTCCCTCTACGTGTGCTTAGTTTTTATTAACAAAACAGAAACTAGACAAAAAGGTGGTTTGTTTGGTTTTTTTTCTTCTAAAGAATTATGTATTGTTTTCCTTAAGGTAAATTCCCTATTTGCCCTTACCAGATGAGAATCTTTAACTCCACAGTGAAGAGTATTGATTTGTCTCCTACAGTGAAATTGCTGAAGCATATAGCAAATGTGATGTTTGTGGTGTTTAAAAAAAATCATTTAATTATTCCCTTTCTCCCTGCTTATTCCAGTAACTTAAGGTACAAATTAAAAGATGGGCTGTTAACAAGCATTGTTCTTCCTCAGGTCATGCCAATTCAGAGGTGGGCATGCAACTCAGTCCCTCAAGTGAGAGCTTTTAAACTGCATGTGTATAATGTGGAGACTGTGGGACTTTGAGCAGCCTGTGAAAAGTAGAAGGTGTCCCTGCTCATGGCACGGAGTTGGAGTGATGCCTTAAGATTTTTAGCTTTTACATATATTTGTAGCTTTGTAGATTTATACTATATAGTTGTATCGTTTCTAGCACTTTCTTCCCCTTTCTCACACTTTAGGACGGTGGCTAACCCTTTCTCACACATTATGTCACACTCCTGAAATTCTATTTAGTCTTATTTTCAAGAAAAGAATTTCTAATAGGGATATCTTATTTTGCACCAGCACTTGCGAGACATAACAAGAAATAGGGCAAGGAGCCTCCTGGAGAGACTCCAAGGGGCAGACCCAAGGGTGGGTCACCAGGACAATCACTCTCCTATTGGATGTACTTGCTAGATATACTAATTAATTAAACTAATAGAAATTTTGATAATCTGATGCCGTGGGTGTGTCTATCTATATTTTTTGCACCTGAAAGCTTTCACTGAAGAACTGCTCTTTGTTATCACCTTTAGTACTGTTTGGAAAGTTTCTTTCAATGCTAGGCAATGGGAGCAAGATGATCTTTAAGGTTCATTTCAACCCAAACTATTCCCTGATTCTGTATATTCAGTACTGTATTTCAACCCAAACTATTCCCTGATTCTGTATATTCAGTGCTGTATTTCAACCCAAACTATTCCCTGATTCTGTATATTCAGTACCATGCTTCCTGCAAGCACAGAACAGGCTGCCTTGAGAGATGCTGGTCTCTCTTGGCTTCCAACTCTTCCTAAGCTCAGAGTTCAGCAATAAACAGGAGGTGATGCCTTCAGAGCAGAACTAAGTCTCTGCAGGGCTGAGGACTCCAGGACTTCAGTGTTACACATGAGGTGAGCACTGGGTCTCTGACCAAAGTGTTACTTTCAGCTCCTTGATGCTACAAAGGGATGAGAGAAGAGGAAAAAGGGCCTCAGAGTTCACTCACCAGGTGTAGGGTGCCAGTGCCACTGAGCTCAGAGCCCTGGTATCACAGGTCTTATTATTTTATTCTCCACTTAAAATGTGATGTGCAGACACATGAAAATGGAATGTCAGAAGCCAAAATATATTATTGGGTCTGGGCTTTCATTTCAGTGTGCTGTATTGATATTGCAAACAGATTTCACGTTCATGAGATAAAAAACAATGACCATGAACATAATTTAAAATTATGAATATATCCCAATAGGAATCCTGAAAGCTATCTAATACCCAACTTTACATTTTCAGTAAGTTGTTTAAGCACCTGTAGAAGATGACTGTGAATTCAAATGCCTCAAATAACCTCCCTGCCAAAAGTGTGGAAAAGCACCTTCTAAAAATCTCAGGTAGACTTTCTGCAGTCCTCAGATTGCTGCTTCTGTCCCTGGAGCTGGGTACCTCTGTCCTTAGTGCCACACATTCTGGCATTGCCAGAGCAGTTCTGCAGAGGACAAGCCAGGCAAAGCCCTGGGAAAATCACCAGGTGCCATGGTGGCTGGGGAGACAGTGGCAGACTGCAACTTGGGTTATAAATGGTGTAAAACGAAGGCCCTGGCAGTGTCTGAGGAAATGGAATAAGTCTCTCGTGGTGTCCTGTGAATGCAGGTCCCCACATTCACCAACAGAACACAAATTTTAGATGCATACACTGTCATAGATCATCAAGATGACTGGTTTCTATGTGATGCCTTTCATACTGCTGGTGAAAATGATCATTACTTCTTGAAATTATAAAGTCTGAAGAATTTTCAGTAAGAGAGCATTCACATTCCCACTGGCTTTGGTAGAAGTTTGCTTGAAGCGCAGGAAACGTGACCATGCCAGGGCCTTGCTTCTCTTAGGCACTTTCAGTCTCTTAGGCCCTGCTCAGCCAAGTAAACATCTTAGGTTTGTTTTTCCCACTTCTTTTTTTTTTTAATTTTCTTTTTCTTTACACCAGGTTGTTTCTCATAGTACCAGTGAGTGGCCTATTCTCAATAGTCAACTTTTTCCACCTCTGCTCAGTTCCTGTAATCTGTAGATTTTTGTTGTCAAGGTAAAGTCCTTCTGTGGAGGAAATAATAGGAGAACTAGGCCTGCAACTCATGCTGTAGTCCTGTTCCTTCAAAAATATAGGTTCCTCTTTAACAATTACATATATGTTTTGGATATATTGAATCTAGGGAAGTACCATTTCCTTTCCTTTATTACATATCCATTGTATTGTTGAATATAAGGAAAATGTAATAGAATTGTCACACAAAAGAGGTGAAAAGGATAAAACAACACCCTTGGTTGCTTTTAAGCTCCTCATTCTCAATAGAAAGAGGGTCCTGGTTGGGTTTTTATTTTTGAGCTGATCTGTTTAGTGCTGTTCAGCTGCTGCATTTCAGGGGGCCTGATTGGCAAGATTAGGTGTTCAAAGTTGGAAAGACCAGCAGAGGTACACTCCACATGTAGAGGGACTTACATTTAGTTTTAAAATTAAAATTTCAAATCTACAGAAGTGTAAAGCAATTGGGAAAAAGAATAGAGTCAGTGACATTGGCTCTACAATTACTTTATTTGGGGAAGGAGAGGAGGGAGACATGCCTTATATGTGAGAAAATAATGCTTTCCCTGGTGCATGCTCAGAGCTCTTCTTTAACAGTGTTAGGAAGGAAAATATCTGATGCCAGTTGCATGGGAGGGTTGCAGGGATGTTCCCTGTGGAATGGTCTGCATGAAATCTCTTATGTTGCTCTGAACAGCAGCTTGAAATAACCAGTAATCTCTCAGCACAAGCCTCCTGTGTTTCATAAAGGAACTAAGATCTGCAAAATATGTATTTTGTCTGTCTTAACAGCTTCCTCTGCTATTCCTTTCCCTGCTCTGTGAGAAACTGTTACTCAGAAGTAGCTGAGATACAAGCTCATCCTTCTGGAGGTTGAATAATGGTACAGTGTCTTACTGCAGTTGGTTAAGTCTTGGGTTTTTTTGCTAATAGATAGCGGGAGAAAAAGGTAGATGAAAGTAAACTCATTTGTCCTTCCTGCATAACCTTATCTCTGGCTTTCTTCCTTTCCCATCTTTTTTATTCTAACACATCACGTTTTGCACCCATGTTGTTTCAGGCACAGAACCCATGCTTTAGGACTTGCATTAAATACAGGTTTTGTTGAGATTGTCTGTTGTTGCTGTTCATAGGCTCTAATTAAGCTCCTATATTAAATATGCAATATGCTGAGCTCTCAAGCTGCTTTCGATGGGGTGCAGGGCACCAGGACCTGTTGCTGCCATCCCTGGGGGAGCCAGCACTGGTGCAGAGCAGACCCTCCACAAGCAGGAGCAGAGAGCATCCTCTAAGCCATCCTTGCTCTCACTCTCTCCTCCTCCCTCTCACGGGTGCACACACGCCTCACCAGATAGTTTTGCTGTCTGCTGCTTCTGCTTTCTGTTGCTAAGTGAACAGCTCCAGCTCACACACAGAGCAGAGCCAATAGCATCCTGACCTCTGAAGGCTGCTAAAAGCTGAAGAAAGGGAATCTAACGGTGCCATCTTCTCTTTGCTCTCTTCTCACCCCCCCTTTCACAGAGAAGTGGGGAGGGCAGGAGAATACAGGATGGTAGAGAGAATTCCTAATAGCCACTCGTGTTCTGGTGATACATGCAGTAATACCCGAGGAAAGAAATAGAATATTATGCTCCTTTGTATTTATACACACACAGAGGCAAACATGTTTTTCCTTGTGCTGTGAGCTCCAAGCTGTGATTAGGAAATGAATTAACACTATGAAGTTATTTTGCTGTGCTCTTTGCAGCTGTTAATCTTCTACTAATCACTGACACTGGAATATATTGTGAGGCTCATTTTTCCCTCCACCAGAGAAACACTGACCATTGCTTCAGCCTTCCTGTCACTAGTCATGACACATTTATCACCTTACAGCTATTGTTTCCCTGCTCTCCTTCAGGAGTATTTGGGAAGAGGGAGTTGCTCAGCACACTGCAGACACTTGTGTGATGGCTGTAGTCCCAGAAAGCACACAGCCACACTGTCAATAGCTATAGGAATTGGCCATTTTATAGTCATATTTTGTTAAAAAATAAATTTGTTTTGGCTCCCCTCTCACAAATGCAGCACAGGATTTTTGTAATTCAAGTGATAAAGCATGTGTTTGGTAGCTCAGTGTTCAGTGGGAACCTAGTGTAGGTTGTTTTATATATGGAGTTTTTCCGGTTTAAAGATGTTTGCATCTTGAGCACAGTTTTTTAGGCACTGCAAATAAATGAGTGAATTTTATCTGTAAACCATGAATGCCAGTGACAAAAAGTACTTGTGTTTGCCCTATGGCTGGACTGAGTCTACTGATGTTATGTGAGGAATATAGCACATACCCTGCCTCTAAGTAGCAGTGTGGATGATTGCAGTTAGTTCTGGATCTGGAAGGAAAAGACATAACCTGCTTTCTAAGTGTAAATGAGAGCAGCATGTCCAGTATTACTGTTTTGATGTCGCAGCCACCAAGCTTTCCCAGCTGCAGACCTCAAGACAAATGGTGGGTAGATAAAAGGTATCTATGCAGAGACAGTGATTGGTGGGATGAAATGCTCCTCAGAACTGATGGTTGGACCTGATGAGCAGGGTAAATTTGTGAAACTTAAACACTCCATTAAAGAAATTAGATTTTTTACAAAAATTTTACTCATAAATTACAATTGATCCACTTAAGCCACATCATAATTGTTAACCATTCATTGATGCCTCTGAGCAGTAGCAGTGAAGGATTTCCTGTGATAATCTAAAAGCACCAGCACAGATGCCTGTCTTCTCCAGTTGCCACCAGAAGATGATGAGCAGTGAAGTCCACAGCATATTAGGTTGTAGAGTGTAACCCACAGGTTGTAGGGAATGTAATAAATCACATAGGTTGGACTGAAGGGGAGCTGAGCTTTCCCTGTGGTGCCAGGGTGGCTCTGCTGCAGCATCTCCTCCTGCAGTGGAGAACTGAGGGCAGGGTGGTGTTTGGGGAAGATGTCAATGTTCAGGCAAGGATTTGGGGGCAAAGGTTGTTCTGTCTGCAAGGGAAGAGCAGCCTGAAATTGGAACGAATCTAAGTGATGCAATAGTTCAACATGGGGTCAGCAGTGCTTCACTGGACGTTCCTTGAAATAAAAGGTTGCTCTGCTTTTACAGTCAGGTACCATGTAAGTCACTCATGTCATTTGCCATGACATGTCACAGCTGCCACTGTGCCACCAAGCACAGACACAATACCAGTCCTTTCAAGCCAACAGAACCCAGCTGTATGTTTAATCATCTTGTTTAGTGCTTTGTAGAGCTAATACTGTTCTTGCCTCCTTAGCCTGGCTGACAACTGTAAAAGAGTGATAAAACTTGGAAGAGCTTGCCAGAGTCAATAATTTTGCAGTGTACAATGAAATATGATGTTACAGTTGTCACTTTTAATTAACAGATGACACATTGTCAATCTGCAATCAATTGAATTTAATTTTCAGTTTTGAACTCCCTTTGCATTATTACCACATTACCTGTCCTTACATTAAAACAAAAAAATGCATAAAAGCATGGAATTGTCTTTGATAAAAAAAATTGTTCTGATCCATAGATTTCAAGAACACTATGCAACTCAGGGTGAAGTCTCATTTGTGTCTCTGCTCTCAGAATCAACTTTCTTCCTTCATGCAAAGTCTCAGCAGATTGTGAAGGGTGTACCTGAGCCTGTAGTCAAGGCTGGGGAAGTCCTTTTCCATAAGGGGTCACTTTCCCTCGTGCAGCTTGGCAGCTGAGCTCAACTAGTCTGTTTGCAGCCCTGTTCCTCCTCTGGCTGCTCCTGCCTGTTCTTGCTGCCCCTGCTTGGATGGTGCTGCATGAGCTGGTGCAGGGTGGGCACCTGGTGACTAACACCTTCTGCAGATTTTTTTAAATTCTCTTGTACAAAATTCACTGCATACAAATCCATTGGTCTATTTTGGTTGTTGTGTTCAGTGGTGTTCCCAGTGTCCTTACTGCCATGGTATCTAAGCACTTTTTAATATGTTGCGTCTGAAACTTGCCATGTGTTTCAGGCTTAACAAAGCTGCAGTAAGAGGAAGACCTGGACTGAGGAAGAAATGACGCTTTGGAAGAGCAGAGAAAGAAGAAAAATAGGTTCAAATTATCCTAGTTGTTACATTATTCCTTCCTTCTCCACAAAGGATTTATACAAATGAAATTTTGGTATGCAAACTAAGGCTGACTTTTGTCAGTTCAATTTATCCTCTGAACCTGGAGTTTACTGATTGCTCTGTCACTTCCCATAACTGCACCATTCACTAATCTCCTCTGCCTTTCCCCTCTTTTTCTGCCCCCACACAGCTCACTCAGGCTTTGTCTGTGTTAGGCAATCTTGCAGTGTAAATGAATTGATGTATCAGTAGCTGCACCATTATAGACTTCTCTTACAAGCACCCTTCTGGCACAACAGGAAACTCAAATTGTTTATTTCTTTTGGCAATTAAATCCAATTAGGCTAATCTGGACTAGAGCCTTGCAGTGTGCCAGTTTAAAGACTTTTCACTGAACCTATTCACGTGCCAGTATAGTTTTTTCTCTTTGTGTTGCACAGCCCAGTAGTAGAGATGTGAGATTTAAGCCTCCCCATCAGATGGTTTGGTTGGTCAGCTCAGGCAGGTGGCAGTGCCCTCTCAGTGTTCTGTCGACAGCTCAGGGGTGCTGGTGGCTGCTGGCACAGTTCAGGGTGTGGTGATCCTCAGATCCCCCCCTTGCTGGTGCACAGCCCAGCTGTGGGTACACAGCTACCCCTTTGCTTTGTGTTGAGGCTTTGCTTATTTTTTTTAAAGTCGGCTGTGATGCCATTGAGGCCTGGGTGTACCTTTGCACACGTGCATGTGTTCACACAGGAAGCACGCTCTGCACCAAAAATCTTATGGGGAAGAACAAATATTGACTCCCCCTCGCTTTGCATGTTACACAGGTGGTTGTTTCTGACCTGCCAGGTTGGAAATTAAGCCACTTTCTATAGACTCAGGATAGGACTCAGTTATACTTGAGAGGAAAGTAGAGAAACAGGCTGACTTAGTTTTGCCTTCCTAATGTTCAAAACCACACTGTACAAGGGAGAATCTTATTATTCTGTAACTGCTGCTCCTGATTGCTTGAATTTATATAATTCCTCTTGTCTGGAGAACTCCAAATGCTTTAAAAACTATCCTTGGTGCAGGAGAGTTAATTTGAAGATACAAAATAAGTGCATGTATTAGAATTTAATATAAAATCATCTGTGGCTCTTAAAATATTTAACAGCACAAAGTGGATCATTCCTCCCTGATTTTACACAACTGTGTAGAATTCATATAGTGTCATACACTTGCTATTAATCATACAGATAGAACTGTCATCTTTGTAGGCTTCGCTGGAATTGCTAAGGTGCCCTCTGCAGAAGATACTGTGGCTAATGTTCTCATTACCAACTAATTGGCTAAAGAGAATTCTCTCACATTGCATTTAGTCTGATGGATATTTTCTATCACCTGATGGGTGGAATGGACGGCCAAACCAATTATCACAGCAAAGAGTGCTATATACCCGAAAATTTCAGGCAGAGACATAATACCCTTGTAAGATTATGTCTAGTCAGTGCCAGCTGAGATTTTGTTAAACTATTAAATGCGTTTGGGTTCTTTGGTAAAAGCACAATTCAGAATACCTTGAAGCTTCTGTAAACCAGGCAGCCCCTCTGCTAATTTTGGGTTGTGGTGTTAGTGCTTTGACCTTAAGTGGGTGTGGAGGGCTAAAAACAAATGGAGGCATCCTGAGGTGTTAACAGACAGTTTTCTGGAGACTTTATACGTGAATGAACCTTGTGATTCAGAAGTGTTGGGGTATGTGCTATTTACATAGTAACCCTTAGACATAGGCATTATTCAAATTCTTTTTGTGCCTAATTTCCTTTCATGTAGCTCTAACAAATTTGAAGGAATGTTTGTGCAGTAATTGAGATGGAAAGTTGTTTGGTTCTTTTCTTTGTAGTTAACGCTTTAATTTTTGAGATCTTTGTTTGAAATGCAAAGATAATTTTCTGAAATAAGGGAGTACAATTCTCTTGCAGGGCTAGCTTTGGGAACATTCTCTCTTTTTCCAGCATCGGTAGCAAAGCTAAAATTCCTTCTCTCTCAGCCTGGGAAGCTACCATGGGCTCTGGAGCACAGCCTGTCTGCCCTGAGGCCAGTCCATTTACCTCAGCACCCAGAGCTGGTGGTGCTGCTGCTCTTATTCTGTGAATCCTTCTGTTGGTGACTGGACTGATAAAGTAAAGGAGAGATATGCCATGCAACTGAATTCCCATGAACATGACAACTGATAAGAATCAATGACCAGGACAGAAGATGGCAGGAATGCCAGAGGCCCTGTGTGGGGCTGGGAGTAGAAGCCATGTGGGGTTAGTTACTCTCTTCTCCTTACCCCATCCTCTCCAGCCCCAGCACTGTTCCCCCAGCCCTTCAGTCCTTGGGATGTCACCATGCAGAGCTGTCTTCCTCCAGCACGGCAGAAGCAAGGTGCCCCTGTCAGCTCCTCTTCAGTGTTCAGGTGTCTCCTGAAAGGAGAGATCTGCTTCCCTGATACTGTCCTCACCATCAATTCTGGAAAAACATGCTCTTAGAGAGCTGGCTAGGAATCTCACTTTTAGTAATGCATTCCTTTTTTTTATTTTTTTTAAAGTCAGATCATTTGTAGCAGAATCATTTTAAGTAAGCTCTCCTTGCTTCATTAAAACCATAATGAGAACCAGAAGAATAGAAATTTCTCTAATAAGGCCAGGTGACATGGGAGAATGTAGATTCCTTTTCATATACAAAATGAAAAGTGTATGTGTGCTGTGTCCTTTTTAGTTCTTTACTTTATATTCTGCCTCCTTACTAGAGGGGACTGCACAGGTGGTCAGGTCCAGAGTTTGGGCTCTGTCCCCAGGAGGCTGTAATCCAAATGGATGAAGGGAGAAGGGCAGTGGGGAAAAGGCAGAGGAAAAGGAGAGGGTTTCTGTGAGAAAATGACATGACTGTGTGCATGCAAGTTCATGGATTGCAGCTTCTCCAAGTGTTTTGCTGTTGAGAGGGTATAAACCAATGCTCTTAAAGAGCACTCCAAGACAGATGAGTGGAGCTGAGGGAAAATGCATTGGAGCATTGAATCATCTTTAAATCTCATCATGTACTTTAGCTCTGCATGGCTGGCCCACAGATTATATCTTTAGGCCACTGCAGAAGTGAAGCAATAGAAGCACTGGGCACTGCTGATCTACAGCTAATTTGAAAAAGACCAGTTTTAACTTAAGCATTGCTTTCATCCTTGCTTGTTATTGACTGACAAGGATGATGGAAGCTGGAAGCATTCTTACCCTGTTTTTTGGGTAGCAGTAGCTTTCTAGAGAGTCTGCACCCTCCTACACACTGGGAAAAGCCAGAAAACATGTAACTTAACATGACACAAGGGCTTGTTTGTATTACTGAATGCGTCCTCTTGCATTAGTATGTAGATTAATCGAGAGCCAGTCTAGGAAACATCAGGAATGTGCATGCTAAGTGTTCAGGCTTTGTTGCTTAATGAATAGTCTAAATAAAATGGACCAAAGGGGTAAATGCAGTTAGTATCTCCAAGAACAACAAAGCACTGGTATATTATGGTGACAAACCACTTAAAAATGCAGCAAGCCTCATCTCTTAATTTCTTAAGCAGTTCACTCCCTTGTATGTATATGCTTCAAAGTTCATTGCAGTTCATTCTTGGAAATAATGCAGCTCCTCATAGGCTCCTCCATAATAAATACATCAGAATAAAACTTTAATGAGAAAAATAGACACTATTCTGATCAGAATTAGACCAAACCATTTGCTGTCAAGCTCAAGTGGGGGAAATTTGGTATTAAACTTTATGGTTCTATTAGCATTTTAATGAAAAGTCTTCCCAGGTATTCCCTAAAGGTAAAGAAATGAGCTGTCTCTTAAAAACTATATTTTATTGAGAGATGCAACCAAGATGCAGTAAGAGCACTCCTGAGTAAGGAAAAGGACAGTTTGGGCCAAGGCTAAAATTACAGTCAGCAAAGAAGCATACATTTGCTTCTTTCACCTCCTAATAACATGTGATTTTCCACATGATGGCCATAACCATCTTGAAGTGGAGTTTTATTTGGCATGAACATCTGCTTGTCATTGTTCTGGGTGAGCCATCCCAACTTTTTTTTTTTCTTAAAATATAGCATTGTATTTTTTAAATTTGATTGTAAGTCTCTGTCCACCCTACCTGGACTCTAGCATATGCAGGCAGCCCTTAATTGTAGATAGAATTATGGTGCATGTGAAAAATTATTCAACATTTCTTGGCTGAAATCTTCTGAGAGATCGCAAAGTGACAACTGCCCAAATGTCAGGATGATGTTGCTTCCTTCAGATAAAGCAACTGAGGCTGAGTTACTTTTTACTGCACAATCTCTGCTTGCCCTGATGTGAATATATTTTTCACTTTGTGTGTGTCTTGTAATTGTTAGCTATGTGTATTTTCTGTCAGCTTTAATTAAAAATTGTAATTAGTAGAACAGGTAATGATGTCCTCTTTGGGACATTTGGGCTATGATTCAGTCCTATGAACTCTGCCATTTATTGCCATGTCCAGATTGCACTGGATGTAGTTTTCATTTTAAAATGAGTATATTGATGACTTGATTTTTTTGATATAGTCACATAAACTGAATGTCTGTAGGACCTGCAAGTGCCATACAATGTGGTTCTGTGCTCTTGGCACCTGTGCCATATACTGAATGTTTCTGGAACAATGTGAAAATGCCCATCCTCGGGATGCACCGCTCGCGATTATTATATTCAAGTAATATCAGAATGAGAAAATATCCTCCTTGATTATTTAGTCAAATCAAGTGGAAAAAGACCCAGCAGAAGTGGGAATGCAGAGAGCTAGGACATACTAGCACTCAAAATTACTTTAGTCATTACCTCTTTTGGAATATTTATATGATTATTAGATTACCCACCCTTCACATTTACAGTCAGACTTGATGTCCTCTTCTCCAGCACAAATTCACAACAGTGTTCCTAACTACAGAACAAGTTCTTTGGGCTTTTGGTTTCTGTTCTCTTTCACTTTCATCTAGTATGAATCTGCACAGCTGTCTATAGTGGATATCCCATTTTTGGACACATGTTCCTGCTGCCTTCTCATGTCAGCAGCAAATATCCTACAGACAAAATAAATAAAATGGACTTGTAGGGCTTGTCTAGCAGAAAATAAATTCAGACTCCTGCCCTACTTGTACCTACATGCTGTTATGATGTGTTAAAGTGGCTGTATGATGGCCACTGAATACTGTGAAAACAGAGCTATATCTGGGTCCACAGCTCTGTTTTGGGAAACTTAATTAAGGATTGGCATCACGTCCCCAAAATAACCCCCTGATGACGAGTTGTCTTCCCCACTAAAGCTGGCCATCTGAATTACAAAAAATGTGGGCGATGGCATATAGTCAAAGGCCATGCAAATATGTAAATAAAACCTGTGTAAAAACAGGGTATTCTTATTTCACTTTCTCCATAATTTTAATTGAGTGTTTTGAGTTGTACACAAGGCCAGATTGGATGGGGCCCCCAGCAGGAGGATTGGAATGAGATGATCCCTTCTCATCCAAACCGTTCTGTGATTCTATGTGTTTCCTTGTAGGCAAGAGAATGAATAGCTGCAGAAGACAATAATCAAACAAGCAGAGTATTAGCAAGGCTTCAAAACAGGGAAAGGGTGATGAAGTAACTTAACTTGCAAAGATTTTTCCAATCGTAAGATACCAAGCCAAATATGCTGTTATGAGTTGAAAAAGCAATGTTTTATTGATGTCTTGGTTTGAAAGACAGGTGTTTGCCAAGGAAGGCGGGAACCTCCCTTGCAATGGAAAATATGACCCTCTACCCTCCAAATTATTATAACTTCGAAATTATGCGGTTTTCAGGCAAAGAGATGAGAATAAGAATAACAGTTCTTTACTAGAATATATATACGCATGTATAACAGGGCAGACAAACAACGGCAGCAGCAACAGAGGGAACAGAAGCAGGAACCCAGGCAGAGCCTTCTCCCGGCTGTCAAGCGCTTTCCCCTGCGGTGCAGTTCCGCTCACAGCCGCCAGGGGCGCTGCTGGCTCCCGGCCGGGCAGGGCGGGTGCGATGATTCCCCCGCGCCTGCAGGGGGCGCTGTGGCGCCGGCTC